>NCVS01001001.1:84187-100198 GCA_003055095.1 Goniozus legneri | reverse complement strand
GCTTTCTCACGACTGGGGAGAAAAAAAAGCGAGGGGTGGAGGCGGAAGTCAGGAGAAAATGGTCGTAAGATGAAGAGAGAGAGAAAGAGAGAGATGTCAGCGGGCGGATATTATCCGCATGGAAAGACGCTAATATAAATCACGAGAATATAGTCGGCTCTTTATCGAGTCTCGACGCGGTCCATTAAATCCCCGCCCTGCGATTTTCTACGTGGCAAACGCGAACCGAGTTTTCGAGTTTTCGTCGAACAGCCACCCGGATTATCGTTATTTTTATCGTCAACCTGGATGACGAGGAAAAATATACCGGCCAGGTCTCGTACTGAGGAAATAGCAGAAATCGATTTTTCCATCGTTACTCTCAGAATTTTACTATTTTCTGCGGTTCTTATTGCCAACAGTAAAGCCATCTCATTTTCGAAAAATACTGAAATTCCAAGTTATCGAACCGAAGTGCTACAGGGTGCTCGAGTTTGTAATGTGATTACGTTCGTAACGACTTTAATACTATTGCAACTAAAGAGGCCAAGAGTCTCATTCGAGATATCTGCTATTAAAATTTTCATTAGAACTATAAGCTTTGTCGTCCAGTTAGCCCCACCACTTCTTGAGAATAAATCTTTTAACCCAGCCAGGATAACTGCCGGCGTTTTATAATTTATTTACAAAATTTATGGTTATTGGAATTTTTCAAAACGAATTATATCACACAGTAACGTTCAGCTAGCTCAGTTTAGTAAATGTACTAAAAATTTTTTTTCAAGTGATGGGGCTAGCTTCACACATCGTTAAAATGTTAAATTGTTAAACAGCGAACAAACATTGTTACGTTACTGTTAAGTCGATATCACGCAACATTTAACATTTCCCTGCTCCCAGGGAAATGACGGATAAACTGATTTAACGCGCAAAAATAGAATAAAAGTAGTCTGGTCGCGGTTTTGAAATTGATTTAGCATCGCGGGACCGGTAACGGGATTAACAACGAGCGCTGTAAGGAACACGAGTGCGCGAAAGCAAGAGAGCTCGTACGCTCGATTAATAAATAACCGACGAGGCGTCGCCGTTGGCGTTATTTATCTTTCGCACGGCTACCCCTTTTTTAATCAAGTTACGCGAGGGGCTGCTACATGCACGAGCTAAAAATCACATACTCAGTTGCACATACACACACGCAAGCGCGCCCATATGTGAACACGTGAAAAGCAACACAGCTGAGAAATGGCAGGCGGCGTTTGCGACATGAATTGCACCAAAAGCCTGATGATGGTGAAATGGAAAAACACAACGAACGATTAATGTGCTGCGATTTCAGAAGCGGATAATGCAAACATCGATGCTGATCATTTTTCAGTAGTCGGATGGTATTTATCGCTTATAATAAATTTTGAAATGTCATTTTTTTCAAGAGTAGGATTTAAATAATTTTTCACAACCAACTGCTTGAGACCTTACATAATAAATAACCGAAAAATTGATTATTCATTATTTTTTGGCATACTAATTGTATTTTTATCACATTAATGCAATAGCTAGTATATTAATACCAATTTTGGATATTTTCAGAATCATCGAGGTTTCAAGTCGTATCTATACGTAATAAAATAACGACGTGCTATGAACAACTGCGTTGTATATTAAGAACTTGGTAAGCGCACCGAAGTGATATTTTTATTATTATTCTTATCTTTGAATCAAAATACAAAAATTTAATTTCAGAATATCTGCCATACGGAAACACATTGCAACATCCAAAACTGGTGATTTTCTGGATACGAATTTGATTCGTCCGACGTGTTTACTCATGAGTAACATCGAAATACGAATATACGGAAACGGTGAGTGATAAGAAACGTGCGCGTATCTTTTTGCGACTCACATGGGAAACCGACAGGCGGATGAGCGTGGGCGTTGTGCGCGTTGGGTAGATGACCCGGTGTGGTGGTACGCTGTCTGCAGAAACATAGTATGCCAGCCGCCACCAATCCCGAAATGCTGAGGATTAGAAGTACGAGGGCGACTGCAAACCAGGTTGTCTCCAACCCCAAAATCGTTGATGCTTCGGTATCTTGAAAAAAAGTACTGATTTGTTTTTTAATCTGTCACTAAACAGTGCTAGAAATTTTTGTATTGAATTTCGACCAATAATATGAGAAGTAATTGAGAATGTTTCTGAATCACAATATCTAATACAAAAAGAAATTATTCTCTCGAGTGCAAATGTCACTTTGTCGAAAAGTTGGAAAACTCACTCGCGCATAGAGTCGATGTTGCCTCGTCGGATCCGTCACCGCAGTGATTGACACCGTCGCACAGAAGATCTGTCTCTATGCAGAACTCGTTTTGAGTGCAAGTGAAGTCCTTACAGGCGTGTTCTGTTGAGAAGAGATAGGGGACGATCACTCACGAATTTTTCAAAATGATTATAGACGGGAATGAATAGGTCTGAAATTGTAATCCGTGTACGAGTACTGAAATTCGCAAAGAGCTATCCGATTACGCGTCCATTTAACTGTACACTAGTACGTTCTCTGTAATTGCGATGTAATTGACTCGAAAATTCTGCGGTGAGTAGAATTAAATTACACGTAGCAGCAAGGTAATTATTACGTCTTTCTAGGGCTTCTCTAAAATCTTTGAATTTATCGTTTATGGGATTTATTCGATATTTGAAATTCTACTTACTGGAGTCTTTTACGGCAGTGATAACTAGTCGGAAACCATTCATATTCGTGCCCCAGGCATCGGTAACGTATTTTAACGTAACGAAGTTTGTACGGGTATAAATTGTACCCACGGACTGCTTTGTGTTCCTACAGGAGAGGTCGGCCTGTAATTCACAAATCGGAATAATACGAATTATTATTTTGTACATTTTTGTCACTTCGAGTGAAAGCAAAATATTATCGTTTTTTGTTTAAGGTGACTCGATTCGAGGCTAAATCTATGTTTAGTTATTCAGTTCTTGGCGTAAACATATATCTAATTATGTAATTGAAAAATTATCGAAGAGATCATAGGCCATCATTTTATCGCATCTTATGAACAAATGCCATTTATAGGTATATGTGCATAACTGTTATGTAATTATACATAATAGAAGTAATTATTGTTATTGGATGGATTTGATTTAAAACTTCTTATCTTACTTTCTTATAAACTTTATTCATTTATTTTCGTAATAAATCTAACAAGAAATAACTAAAATATTTTGTACATTGTGTCAGGTACGAAAACGTAGCATCGACATTCAGTCGAATGGAGGATGGTTCGTGACGTCACACTCCGTGTCGGACAATCGCTTGCAGGTGACTACTGGTGGTACTTCGCAAACGCACTTCAGGCAAACCGAATCGTAATTGAGTCCCATCAAGAGCTCGTCGGAGATGTCCAGAGTCATGTTGCCGAATTTGCATTTTAATTCATCTGCAAATAAAAAATCGTAATTTTTTAAAATTAAAAATTCGAAAAATGCGGAATAATCATCTAAATAATGTTCAGTCATTTACCTGGAGCTGGAGTTGTCTCACTAGTGGTTGGTTTATCAACCCTGACTATCTCGTCTTTCTCGTTTTCTATATTACATTAAATTATAGAAAATTACATAATGACAATAGTTAACATTGCAAGAGAAAGCTATATTAATAATTTAAAACTTACGGCATCGATACGCGACAGGGCAATCTCGATGAAGCGACTGGGTATAATAATAAGCCGGTGCGCAATGATTTATCACCTCGTCCATGTGATTGAATTCGGGATGGCAATAAGGTCGATTTGGTTTTTTGCAGAAAGGCTCTTCTTCCACTCCTTTGTAGTCAGGTCCACAGTAACACGACTTTTCGGGATCCGTAGTTGATTTGAAATATTCTCCATCTTTATATATTTTGCCGCCAACCTCACAAGTTGGCCGTTCTTCCGGATTCTCAACTGAACATATGAAATAATTACTTTCCATACTATAGAATATTTGTGAAAAAATTAAATGATTTTATGATTGTAATTTTATGATCGAATGTAACTTAGTTATTTGATTTTGTTTCAAGATTTGTTGAATCAAAATTTATTCTACGCAACAGTAAATGGTGAATAATAATTATATGTATTTGTATTTCAGTCTATACTTACGGCAAACTTGAGGTCCAGGACAACATTGAGTAGGTGACATCTTCATATAACAATTATCCGGGATTGGCCCATGGAAACAATCTACGATGGCGCATATGAACTTTCCACTACACAAGAAGGTTAGAGATAAATTCAGATCCTCCTTTTTACAAGAATATCCGTACGTACACATCGTTCTGGACAGAGCAGAAGCATCCTTTGTCGCAAGGATTGGCATCCTCCGGTTTGAGAGTTTCAGACTCAGAATAAGCGTGGCCATTGACGTAGCACTTACGTTGCTCTCTAGTGAACAGATGGTCGCAGTTGTACCTGACTGGACAGCAATCGCCTGGTTTCTGGAAGACCGGCGTGCAACCTAGGCTCTTGTAGTAGAACACAGGACCCCCGCAAACGGCCAATTCGCAGCCATCTATAGCTAATTCCGAAGCAATTTCGTCGGTAAATTACACCCTCGTGCACAGTTGAAAATTTTGTGCTAAATTGAACACTAAGTAACTGCTGGAATCTGGGTCACTCGAATTTTTGTGCTAACACAATGTAGGCGAGTTGTGCTATCCAGTAGCATATTTGTTGCGTGACAATTTAGTATACAATTGTAGTATACTCGGTACACAATTTTAGTGTACCTAGTACACAATTTTAATGTGCCTAGTACACATTTCTAGTATCGTTATTTGCAAAAATTCTGTGAAAATTATATTCTGAATAATCGTGATATTCGAACTTCGAGTTTGTCAAGCATGACGAGAAATTGATATAAAAAATATAAAACAACTAACAAAAACAATACTGCTTGTATTACATGTTGCGTTGTTTATGTTGGCTGCTTTGTATTTTTTGTAACGATTTCCTTATGCAACTCACACTTGAAAAAATCCAAACATCACAGTAATTTTATAATTTTTTAAATTGACAAACTACTTGTATTATGTTAACATTATCGTTTGTAAAAATCAACTTGATCTAGTTACAAAATTTTAACACTGCACAATATTTTCAGTTATGCTGTACTTTCTCCGTAAATCATTAGAAGAAAATATTCCTTCTCAGTGGAATTGAACGACTTACGCGGAATTTCTGCCACTACGATGTCGCTGGCTAGTGCCAGAAAGAGGAGTCCGCTAACCAGAGCAATCATGATCGCGCGATGTGCCTTTCGTGTATCGTCCGGCTGAACTTCCTTCTCTTATATACCGTTCGCGACTTGCGAGATAACGAGGAGGGGGACCGACTAATTGTCGAGACATTTGTATAATCGATCGCGTGCTTAAATTCTCCTCTTTCCTCTCTCGAACTCGTTTTCTGCATCGTGCAGGTGGAATCATCGATTTTATTGTAAATTAATCGGATAGTCTTCGCGATCGAGTCGAATTAAATAATCGTATTGCAAAAAAAGTCTAATTACAATCTGTCGGGATTTTAAGCGATTCACGAGGCGGTAAATTAAATAACATTGTGGACGGTTTAACGCGATTTTTATCTTATTTATGGTCGTATTATGCGTGCCAGTTGCATACATCGTGCGTTCTTACGAGAACGATGAGATTTCTCAAGGATAGCAGCAACATTAATTACATTGTCGCGACATAAATCATCGCAAGACAATCAAGAAGCATCCGAAGTGTACGAAGAAAGCTTTGTTGATTCAGGTGTCCGTTAAATGAAGTTTATGGCCCATTTCCGAAATTTCGTATGTCGCTATCGTATTTCCTTTCGCCCCGGTCGAATTCAAATGCGAACGATAAAACGCTTAATCAGGTTCGTTTCGGTATACGCGAAAACGAGAGTGGATTCGGAAGTTGTATGTTCTCCGCTAGACACGAAACTCCCCTCCTCTTTAACTTTCTTGTTTCGGACGACGATTTTTCACCGAACACGATTAGAAGGATTTATCATCGTCAACGAGATTATCTTCTTGCCGATGCCGGTGAGTCCAGAGTTGTATAAAAAGTTTCACTGGTATCAGCTGTTTCTCCCGCTGCATCTGCGCTGGATGCACCGAACTCGAACTATCGCTAAACCGAGATAGCACTGTTTTCGAAATGGAGTTCAAGGTGAAATAAAATTTCTTTCTATCGACACAATCGAGCAGATGTGGTCGAATATTTACCGATATTTAGAATTCGATTGCGAGGAAAAAATTTTAAGACATGAAAAGAACAAATCAGGTAAACTATGAGGTGAGAAATTTTAATACTATAAATTTAATATCTGAAAATAGTTTAACGATATCACCTTTATTAAAATTGGACTCTTTTCATTGTTCGTAGATAAACAATAAAATACGGAAAGATTTCTTCGGGAGATGAAGAACATCTATGTCATTAAGGATGGAAACTCGATCTGTTTGGTCAATATCGCGCGACTGCGACTTTGTCACTCGTAACCTCAGATTGACTGTGTACGGAACGCAACGGCGTTTATACGTGCGCGAGGAGGGACGAAGTCACCGTTACAAAGCTGCACACACCACTTGCGCGTCTCTCGCTTCTACTCTCCCCTTCAAGATATCTCGCGTGTCGCCCGAGGTGCGGCCGCTGAAAGCAAACGACACCAGCACGTACGCACGAACGAACGAGCAAACACACAAACACGCACACACACGCCCATCTATATCCCGAGAAAACACCCGCGAGTTAATTACAATTTTTCATTCCGTTTACGTTTTGCGTTATTGTGTTTTTTCTTTGTTTCAGTAAAGTTGGATTTATTCTTCAAAAGGCGTAATGAGAGCTCAGTACCGATTGAAGTTTTTATCCTTTTTTTGGTATGTATTTTTTTATTTGTATCATCAGTTCTGATTATTTTTATTTGTTCGTCATTTATTCCCATTATTTGTATCTGTTTATGATTCTTAACAGGTTTTATGATGGATTCCATTTTTTCATAATTTGACATTTATTTTTTTTTCTCAAATACGATTCTTGGGGACAAAAAACCTAATGTAATTTTGATTTATTCAGGGATGACTGAAATTGAAGTAATTCAGGCAGTCGTGGTGTGCCAAACTGTGGGACGATTTTTCAAAATCGACAACATAAGTTTCGAACTGGAAATTGCTGGATATCTGAAGATTAATTTTGAAGTCGAGTGTTTGTTTGGAGAAGTTGATTGATTTGAGAATCTTCAGTGGAACGTCTTCAAGAGATGGGGTGAGTAACTAAGAGTGTATTTCTCATAATGTCACGTTATCCACTTGTAGTGCATTGGTCATAGTTGAATTCTTCTTATCGAAGAAAGTTTTCAAAAATCATTTATCACTAATTTCCTCTTAAAATTGAGAAAAGAATTGTACTACACTCTCATTCTCAATTCGTAACGCTTTTTACTTCTACAAATGCAGTATCAAACAACAAAAAATGGAGTAAGTTTAATTCTTATTGTCGCTTTTTCGAGCTATTACTTGAAGAGCACTCGTTCCTCCGTTCTCCGCTATAAAATATTTACACCGTTTCCTTTCTTTTCTCTCTATTTCCATGTTGGAAGCTCGTTTCCTCGTTTTGCATCGCAGAATGCGAAATTTTTGGTCGCTCGACGAAAACGAGCGAACAATTGGTAGTGGAAGAGGAAAAATGAGAGGAGGATTGAGCGGGTAACAGGTGGAGCAGCAACGATAACGAGCCGCGAATTTGAAATCGCATCTTGAGAGTCTCGCGAATACATACGAGCTGCTATTACACGAACCTTCTCTCTCTCTCTCTCTCTCTTCTGCTCAAGTTTTCCTTAATGCAACACGTATAATTATCACCGTTTGATTCCCACCCTCGTGTGATTGTCACTTCGAACATTCGAATTCGCGCGAATATTGCTTTCGGATGAGAAAAGAAAACGTAAGGTAGGGAAAAGACGAAATGGATAATAAAAGACACCGTTAAAGGACTATTACGAGACTCGCAAAAGGAGATTAAAGTTAAACTGCCATTATGCGGAATTGCATTTCTCTTTTGCGAGCTGAGGCTCCTTTCTGAATCCCTTAGTCGACGCAAAAATTTCATTAACGCGTCGACGTAATGGGGGCCATTGACGACTTGTTACACCAAGAAAAATTTGACAGCTTGATCCAATTGCATCAAGCCATAAATCGTTGTAGAATTAGTCGTAATATTCTACAATTTTAAATTTCCACAACAATTGCACTCTACTATTTTTTTATAGCAGAGATATTCTCTTATCTTTAATTAATTAAATGTAATAATATTAAAAGGAAAAACTGACCTTGTAACTACTGCCAACTGCGTGAGCACCGTCGTAGATGTAAAGATGATCGTTACAATCTAGCTGAAGCGAGTCGAAACGCAACATGAAGCGCTGCAATATGCTGTGCGTTTGGAAGGTGATGGCGCAATCGAGCTCCCTCTCGTTCTGCGATGTTAACACCGCGCCCTCGATTTTGCGGTAAACGTCAAAGAAATTCCGCTTGCAAATATCGCTCACGTGATCTGAAACAGAATCGATTAATCGTGAGCTTGTATCATTAAAAAATTGGTCGTGTTATTTTACGTTTTTAAACCTGTATATCTATAAAAAAAAAACTCGAACACGTTTTTGATCAAAGATAAAAATTTTGATACCGATTTTTCAATTTTTACGAAATTCTCGATACGATTATTTTCGAGGCGATTATAAAATTTGGAATTGAAAATCTGTACGTTTGTAATACTCGATGCATCGTTTCCGAGTCTCTCGCGTTTTTCCGATAGACGGGGAGAAAAAGCAGAAAACGTGAAATCGAGCGACGGAATGTGAAAGAAGTAAAATGTTCGGGTTTTCTATTATTTGGGGATTCGGTATTACATGCCTATGCGATACACGCGAAAAACGATCGTGCAAAAAACTAGTTTCGAGGGAGAGAGTGAGAGAGTATATTACATGCGACATATGTACAGTGTACACCCTCATTGTAAACGTTAAAATTCATGAAATAGCCCTCGAAAAGAGGAACATATTCGACGCACGTATGGACGGTGGAAAATGTAAAAATTTATAAAATTCAATTGTGCGGAGACGGAGGTGTGCTCGGCATGCACTCGAGACGAAAAACGAGTGAATAAACAAAATTAAGTCGAAATAAAAAATGAATTTTACGCGAATAGTACGCGCTCTCTCTCTCCCTCTCCCTCTCCCTCTCTCTCTCTCTCTCATTCATCGGTGTATACAACGCTCGCGTGTCGCTGCCGAGCTTCCTCCCTTCTTTCGAGCTCGCCGATCGATATAGCTCTCTCTCTCTGTTTCTCTCTCTCTCCCTCTCTCGCTCTCCTCCCCTATTACTCTCTTTAAATTCGAATAAAGCAGGTATTTTTCTTGGACTACAAATTCTCTGAAAATCGCGGATTTATTAACGCAGGGAGTAACAATTTAGCAGGAAAATTGATCAAACGGAAAGTAAACGTACAAAGCGGGGGCGTATAGACAATGGAGTCAATTAAAAGGTATTACTCACGAAATAACCAGCCGAATGCGGAACTCAATTTCGAGGAAAAATTTTCACTTTGGTGAATCTACGCACGACGTTGCATTTTCATCGGATTATCCGTACGGCGGGCGGCGCTCAAAAGTTGTAACGAGTTTCGCGTGCAAAACTGGTATAGAGTCGCGTCCCACCCTCTTACCGATTAATCCCGCCCACTCGCGCCGATTTACGATTTTCGTTTATTCAACGCGCGATTTCCTACGCGGATAAAGAGAAATTCCACGATTTTCGTCGCGTATATATCAAATCGTCGAAAAGAAAGAGAGAGAGAGAGAGAGAAAACGAAAAACTCCGCGGCGTTCGCGCGACCCGCGTAATAAAGTCCTTTTTTTTATCGCGTCTCGGGGAAAAATCGATCCAAGGGAAAACATATTACGTATATTACGGGGAATTTATCTCGGCGTGCGTATAAATTCCTCGGTAGGCGGAAAAATATCAAAAAATGGTGCACGGTTTTTCTTCCGCGACCTATCCCCGGCTTTTCTTAACGAAACGAGGAAAAAATGCATTTTTCGTGTAAATATGCACCGTTAACAGGGGGAAAATACGAGTGTCGGATGAATGAAGCTGTGAAATTTATACTGCTGCGGTCGGGGGAAATTATTTAATATCGAAACTCCTCTTGTGAACGAAAAATAGTTGATTAATTTTGCAATCAAAAGCTCGGAGATCGTACGTTGAAAATAAAAACTTGTCGAATCTGCTGGTATTTATTCGAAAATACAGAATATTTTTTTCGATAAACCCAATTATTTATAAGGATAATTGATTGAAAAAATCATTCCGTCCAATAATTTTGATATTCATTGGTAAATATTAAGTTCGTTTCATTTTTATTTTCAGTTCTGATATTTTTCGTATTTTAAATAAGGAAATAGTGAGACATTTCCTGTATTTATGGGTATTTTTTTTTCGAAAAGGCGAAGGAATCGATAAAGCGCGTAACTCGCGTACTAGGAAGTCGTAACAGTTGGGCCTTGTCGTCTAACGATCGACGTCATGCCGGCATTGTGTGCATACGTATCACGGTTGAGTATGCGTTACCTAGGTGGGAAACGAGTCGCTGAAAAGCTCGCGAATCGAGCTTAACCCGCTCGAGCTCACCGAACGCCTTTCTTACCTTTTCCTCATCAGACCGTTTCAAATATTTTCCGATAGGGAAATTTTTTTACACCGCTGTAACGACTTTCACGAATAACGACGTGAAAAAATTTTCTGTAAAATATCGTTCAGCTGCTGTTTTCTGCAATTAAATTTTGCCCAAGATAATTCCATTCTTGGCTTAAATGGTTTTCCCTCGAGTTTTCTTTTGAAGGGAAAATTTGATTTTTTTGAATCTTTACACCATTCATCGAGTCAAAAGTGTTTTTCTTTACCGTACTTTTTTCTAACACTTTCCCCAAGAGAATCTCTTGAGTCAAGAAATACTACCTCGAGAGAAATTAATTTTTTCCGAGTAATAAATTCATTAGATTAAGAGGTTTTACGAGTGTAGGAAAAAATGTAATTTCCCTTTATTCGAATTTTTCCGTTTGAAAGATTTACAAGTTTCCTTTCCGTGGGGGGGAAAAACTGAAAACGCTAAACAGCTCACTTGTCCGGTTACGCTAAGCCGGTGCAGAGCTCCATGCAAGATATCCTCATCGTTGTTCCGGTGGGCGCAGGAACCTCTCTCTCCCACTCTCGTTATCCTTCTCGAGCAGTTTTATTTATGAAGGGGAAATTTATAAACGCTCGGCTTCGCCACTCGTCGAATGATTCTCCCGCCGAATATCCGGGCGGTGCGCTTGCGTAGCAAATGTTTGCCGAAATACCGCGCGGCCAAAATTTCATTAGAAACTCGAGTCCGTGGTAACACTTCGGGCAAATATTTGCACCATGAGCGGAAATTTGTGAAATTTATTTGACCAAGTCGAGAAACCGCCCACTTTTGAGAACAATCGAGTTTTTCCTTCGCGATACTCGTAGATTACATTGTACCGTCCGATGATAAAGAAACGATAAAAGTTGATAGAATTGGCGAAGAAATAGCCGACCTTTTCGAATTTAATTTTTAATTCAACTGATGTATTACTTTTATGATATCGCAATGTATTTTTATGTAATTAACTCTGCATCGTGATGATTATTACGAAACGGAGAAAAAGATGGATAAACATTGGTAACGCGATACGAAATGCGCATACTAAAAAATGGGAAACGAAATTCGTGGAATTTACTTGAAACTGAAATCTCATTTTCATTTGATTTTATTATGGTAGCTTATTCTCTTTTTGTGAATTATTTCTTTTCTTTACTCAATGAGCCATTAATTTCATATTATATCAGATTCTGTATATTTTATATTCAAATTATTAAATCAAATGTCTAAAGCATTTAAAATTATATTAATTCAAAAATATAAAAAAGAATTGGAATTTCTCAAACTGTAATCGTGCTTCTATCAATCGATGCGATAAGTGAAGAATTTGAAAAAATTTCTAGTCAAAGGACTCGCGGTAATTTCCGAACAGCCAGGGAGTGTATGTATCTCAGAATTGGAAGAACGTGTCGCGCGGTTTGCGCTCACCCCCCTCAGGAAACTATCCGCTGCCGTACGTATCGATAATAGCTTCGGAAAGTGGAAGAAGAGGGGTGAGGATGCCGAGGGTGGAGGTGTGGCCGAGTGTAAAGTGGGGCCAGCAGCTAGCCGCGAGTAGCTGCTAAACTTGGCGGAAAAGTTTACGCCGGACGGGAAGTTTCGCAACTGCGCGAGCGTACACACACACACGCGCGCACACACAACTTGCGAAAAGGAGAACGATCCCGAAAGGCGACGCTTGTTATTAGACATTGCGAAAATAATATTTCATTGGGCGTTATTATACCTCCACGAGGGTCCTAATAACTCGGCTAATTGCTCCGAATTTCAGAATTTATTTCCTCTTCCGTAAATTCTCTTATTAAACGACCGAGATTTATCCAAGATCGCGTAAATCGATTCTTCATCGAGTCGAGAGTGTTGATTCGGCATTATAGATTCAGACTTCATCTTTTTGTTTAGAAACTACACACTAGGACGAAATTTAGTTCAATCGACCAAATGAGTATTTCCATACTGCCAAAACGATATTTTGACAGTTCAATTCACATTCGATTCACCTTAAGAATTTAATGAATTAACTGATATAATTTTCTCTCAAATGAACTTCATTTTTATCCAACAAAATTTTAGCAGTATAGAAATACATGTAGTCGATTCAACAAATTTTTTCACTTAGTTAGTGCACACTTTAAAAAAAATTAAAGGAAAGCTTATAAAAGCGTCTTAAAGAGCGTAAAAAGCTCGCTGATTTTTAAAGCAAAAGAAGTTTATTAACGGTCCTCTTTTCTCACCGCGAGAATCTTGGAAACATGTTTCAATGGTATAGTCTGAAGTGATTTTACCACTCCCCTCATTCGAGAGCGATAATCGCGACGATTTCGATACCAGGGGAGAGGAAAACATCAATAATGGATTTCCAATCTTTGCTTACGGAAGTGGCGCGAGACGGCGCACCGACAAGGACGATGTTTTATGGAACGCGCTCGTATAATAAATCTATCGGTGTCTCCGAATCCCCCAAATAAACGTGTTTTAACTCGCCGAGATTAAAGCGAAGTCGGATAACGCCCGTAAAACTTTCAAAATCCAACGTTGCAGAATCTCCGAACTTTGAAATTACTTATTTGTATTACTCTATTATATATATACATTGGTTGTTCCAGAACGAGCTCGGGGTGATTTACGATCTATTTTAACGTTTTATTTTTATCTGAATAGTTCATTCCAGAGAGATTGAAAGATATCAGGTTAAATGCGAGTGGAAAGAGCTAGGATTTTTCTTTAAATCTTGTTTATTTCGATAGTCATTTTGTGGTAGTTCGTACTGAAGTTTTACTGACATATTCAGTACGTGGAACGTAACCGAATGAAAAATATGACCCGAAAAATGTGTTATTCCGTCCGAATTTTATAAATCCTATTCGTCATGATTCATAAAAATACTCATCTATTTCTCGTTTTTTGGTGCAACGGAAATTTCAAAATAAATCCAAATTTTCTTTACGGCACTCCAGCTAAATATATCCTTTCCTGGGAAATTTTGCAAAAGCAGTAAACTTTGGGTCAATTTAGAAAATCCGAATTTATCTCAATTTTATAAAGAAGCACGTATTCGAGGAATTCCGTGGAAAAATAATTTTCATTCGTATACACGGGGAAGAAATGCTCGGCTAAAATTTCATCTTGTTTCGAGTTTTTTTTTCCCCCTTTCCTGTTCACTGGTCATGCCGCGAGAGAATGTAACGAAGCAACGCACCTCCTTCGGGAAGACTCCACGGTACTCGAAGAATGTTTACGATCGCGAACGCGGTTTTACGATACTCGCGCGCGTGCGTGGATTACCAAAGTTCCTACGTAGCGGGGCTCCTTTCCTTCTCTTACACGCCCAACTCCACCCTCGCCGCGTTGATTCCTTCCTACCGAGAGGGAGAAATTCCGGCAAAAGAGGGTCGTCGAGAAACAATTTTCGAGCGTCTACGCTGCACGAGAAATTACAAGACCCGATCCTTGCGGGGAGAAAAAAGAAGCCGAATTTTCCAATGATGTACGGTTCTCGAGATTTCCACAATTTTCCCTCGCGAAAAAAAATTGACTGGAGGTAATTTTTCTTGTCCCGAGAAACTGGAGGATAGAGTGAAGAAAAATTTTGTCGAGTATATTCGCTCGTACGTTCAAATAAATATTTAATACTGTACGACGAGTAAATGTTATTTTAAATGAAATCGATGCAATTCAAACCATTAGTTTATCTAGCGAATATATTTATTTATTTGAGGGTGTGTAAACAAATACTGAGTTGATTCAACAAAATTTTCTTTTTATACTCGGTGTAATAATAAACTTGTTCGAAATAAACAAAAATTTAATTTCTCAATTCGGTTATCGATTCTCGAATCAAAGTTTTCGTTTCGGTTGGAGAATTCCGCAAGAACTTGAATTTCTTCGCGAAACTTTTTTCCCCGGGCTTGGTTTATATCCGATCTGACAAATAACGCGAAACCAAGAGCGCTCCTATTTTGTCTTCCAGCTAGCGAACAATCGGGGATAACTCCGCCCGAAATTTTAACCCGAATTTCGCCATAGAGATTCAAGGAGAGGGAACTTTTTATTCGGATTTCTGTTAAAAATATACGCGGAGTTCTTGTTACTTGTTTGTTGGCCTATTTTCCTCGGCAGGGAACGAATAACGACGGCACTGCCGGAGTAATTTCGCCCACTAGAGGCAAAAACTTATATCGAACCGACGCGATGAAAAGGGAATTCACGACGGGCGGCGATTTACGAATCCTCCAACTCGCGTATAGCTTCGGGTGAGTACAGAGCGCGCGCGCGCGCGCGCGATAGAGAGAGAGAGAGAGAGAAACCGTAGCGCGAATTGGCAGCCTAAGCCCCCGTGATTGCCACTCTTGCCGCAACGGTCCATCCTCGAGATTCTTCTGAGTGAGCGAGCGGAAGGAGCGAAAAGGGAACGAGAACTGTATCAACTTATCGAGCTGCCGTGATATACGTCCCGTACACTCTCGGATTTCGACGTTGAGATGTTTTTATCAATCTCTTCATGTTCGTAGTTTTTATCGCTCCTCTAGGCTCCCCGCAGTGATTATTTCAAAGAATTATCGTTCGGGCACATCAGGCTCATTCATAAATTCAAACATTCATTCATTGTTAGCTTGTGAGATAGCCTTAACCATTTTTAGTTTATAGAGAAAATTCTTATCCAAAATACATCAGATTACATTCATTTATTTATATTATTAAATATAATATTATACTCAATAATTTTGTGTAACATCATATCGAATAGATTATTTATACCATTCGATATAATATTTTATTGATTCCACAAATTATATTATATTCATATCACACCCATATCTATAAATTCACACGCTCATCCATTTTTACTGTTCGCTTGTAAGAGAGAGAGAGAGAGGAACTTATCGAGGATACCCTCATCCCGGGCATTCCAGATTGAAAACAGGGGAGTGTACGTAGCCGTGGCGAGTCGAAAATCGTTAAACGGCGTCTTTATCGCATTTTCAATATTCAAATATATTTTATTGAACGAGCCGCGGAATTGTAAATTTTGTAAGACGCGATAATTGCATTTACGATGCAAGCCTGCCGCTGCCGCGCTCTCTCGTTCGAAATGTAGCGCGGTGTAATAACCTTCCGTGACCCAGATACGAGAGGAAAACCAAAGTCGACTACGCGGACATATTAGAAGCTCGCGAGGGTGAGGCCAAAAGCCTTTTGCCTCGTGTGCGCGCTGCGCGCGACTCACCAATATCGTGGATATTTTTGCCCTTTCTTTTTTTTTTTTTTTTTT
>NCVS01001001.1:0-78986 GCA_003055095.1 Goniozus legneri | reverse complement strand
CGTGCGCGCGCGCGCGCGCTCTCGCGTTTTATCGATCCGGAACGGCTCGGGGTTCCTCGGCAGCCTATTCCACCACCGCCTCCTGCACATTGCCCCTCTCGTGGGACAGTAGACGCCTATTCCCCTCGCCCCTCTCTCTCTCTCTCGTTTTTTTTCTCTGTTTACACTGCGAGAGCCAAAGACCGGACGCCACTCGTCCGTTTAACCCACTGCTGTGTTTTTATTTTTCTCCCTTTTCTTCTTACCGCACCCTCCAACCCCTCTCCCTCTTCGGATCGTCAACAAGATTTGTAATATTCATTTCTCGATGCAATTCCGCAAATTCTCACCAGTATTCTGGTTTTTCTTCACGTAGATTGTACCTCTGTTTACTCGAGTAGAAATTTTCCTTGCGATGTTCTTTAGCGAATGTAGAATGTAGAAAGAATAATTTGAGAAAATTTTTGGGTTCCCTTGTTGAGAGAACGGTTATGGGGTGAATTTTCAACGTGTGTTGATATTAATCCTTTGAAATTCAATGACTGGTTAAAGTCGTTCATTTTTAATTTTTTATACAAAAATTTCTGGCTAAAAATAAATTTTATCAATTTCATTTGATGAAAGAATTAAAAATTTATATTTTTGGCCCCATTAATTCCACCCCTCCACAATACGACCACCTTGAAAGCAAGCGGTTCATTTACCCGTTTATACCTTTGACGTTTCTTTACCTCGGGATTATGAATGAATATTGTGGAATTTGCGCACTCTCCTCGCACTACGCGAAGAGCTCGTGTAAGCCGCGTAGCGGCCATTCTTCTTACGGTAGGGTGGATTATTGTGCTATTTGTTGGAGTCAATGAACTCACGCCACTTGAACATTCGATTCGCGATCATTCCTCCCGATCCGAATTGCGAATTACAAACGCGGGAAATTAATTCTAACTCCGTTTTCCACGATTTTCCGGGAAATTCTATTGTTATCTCGCATTATTCCATTTAAGTATATATATACATATGAAACGAATAATTTGCGATAATAATCAATTCGAAGCCAACTTCAGAGTTTTCGTTAAATCTCTCAAATTGGATCACACGATTGTTCGAAATCTGTATTTGAACAACAGAAATCCAGAACGATCAACAATCAACCCTCTGGGCTGGAATTTGATTCTCAATGTTTAAACGTGTAATGAAAAATCAACAATTACAAATCTATAGATGAAAAGGATTCGGCAATAACTTTTTCGAACTTTGTTCTCTCACAAATACTGTTATCGATTATCTAACGATTTGTTTGTGAATTGTGATAATATTTTAAGACGACAATAAGCGTGTGATCCATAAATTAAAGATTTACATATTCAAGCTTATTTGAGCGTATGTAATTGAAAATTCGAAATTGTTGTATCAAGAGTCGTTCGATACTAATCCCGTGCTAAGTACTCTTGACCGTCGCTTACTGATTTAGTTGCGCGCTCTTCGATCAGCACTGCACTGCTTTCGTGTTACTCATCGAGTTGCATCGCGATAACGTGTTATCTCTGATAATCGATCTTTTTTTCACCGATCAAGGTCTCTCCCTACGTCACCAGGGTCAAATATTCGGGGATCGGGACGAAACGATAAATCGCTATCCCAACAAATTCGTCTCTGACGTTGGCTCAACTTTGACATAAAAATCAACTGGCGAAAAAAACGAAAATCAGCGTGCAGTCTCGATACCCCACCGTTATTAATCATTCAATTACACGGCTATCGATAGTATCCACAGACCGCCGACTGACTATCGCTGGATAGTTTAAATTTGAAATACAAGCCGATCGCGCGTCAAAAAGATGGCCGTCGGTGGCGCGTCCTTTACCGATGCGTCGCCGCGACGCTACACGGCCAACGAACGAAGCAATGTCACTCGTAACGTTTTTCGAATTCTTGGAATTTTTTTCAAATTCGAATCTTTAACATCTGTTCCTTTCTTTGACTGTCAGGCACAAAGAGAAATATTTTATTTACGCAATAATGTAAATTTCAAATGAAACTTAATGAAGTTTAATTCAGAAATTTTAGAATTACCTTTTGAATTTTATTTTGAATTTCAATTTTACTCTCTTTGATATTTTATTTTAAACTTCGTTTTGATTTTCATTTGAAATGCGAAACCTATATTAACCGACACCGCAAAATAATTCCGAGAAAGCACAACCGAGTCCGTAAGGTATCAGTGTTAATTCGATATGTTATTGGGGCATGGATAAATCTCTGAATGGGGAGAGGAGGTGGGTAAAAGTAGAGGCGACGAGAGGGGAGACGGATCGAGCGTTGCGCGCGTTGCGATTGGAAAAATCTCGGTCGGGAAGAGTGAGCCCGTCGTTCGTGCAACGTAAACGTATCCCACGTTTTTCCGTTTTCCTCCACGGCTATCGATACGTCGTAGGAAAAATCGATCGTGTTTTCCACATTGTGCGGCCTGAACTATTAATACTAGCGAGCGAGGGTGATGTTTCTCGTGCGCGCGTGATGCGAAAAAGAACGGAATCTAAGTGAGTTTCATCGGGATCAAGGCCGAAGGGTGAGGAACGTAAACAACGTTTTACTTCTGCTAGACGATCCGATCGATAATAGAAATACGCTGAGTTATCGACGAAATGCGTGACAACTGCGCGTCAAGCCGAAAAGTGGATCTATTTTATCTTTTCAAGTTCAACGAGATTATCGAATACGAACGAAAATAATCGCAGTGTCAATTTCGTACAGTCGCTTGGAAGTTCGATAAACCGGAATTATGAATTTTTTGAATACAAATACTTCTACAAGAATTTTTATTTCTGATTTGTTTAGTTTGTCAGAAAATATGATTTCCACAAATATGTATTTCGTCGTATTTGGAAGCCATAAACAATTCTAATAGGAAGCTCCTGGGCTTGTGTGCACACTGATTCTAAGCTAGATGAACGTCACAGAGTATTCGGAAACGAAACTAAAGAAAACTACTATATTGGCCAAATGAACGAATTGAATTATTCCGAATTGCATTCTTTATTTAGCACAATCCGCTGATTGGAAGCTATCATTTTTCCGCACTGGTTCAGATTTTTTAACACAAATCAAATTTCAGGAGTTAAAATGTTTTTTCTGGATGGGAGAGATAAGAGGAATAACGGGTGGTGTTCCAGCAACGGACAAGAAGAAAGAGGGTGGCTGGTCGATTCCATCGACGATACTAACTCTCATGTAAATAAAATACAAAATTAATGTTCAATATCGTTATAAAAAATCGATTATTTCGTAATTGTGAAATTATATTTTTAGAGATCATTGGGCTCAACAACTTCTATGATGACGTACGTCGAAACTGAAGAGGAATCGAACAACGCGTCCGCTAACGTAGAGAATTGCGATGAGAGCGAGAACATCGAATTGAAGATATTTCGTTGTAGAAGAAATATGTTATTAGAAAGAATGGGATATTCTAATGAGGAGGAATTGATTCAAGGTATTTGCTATGAACCGGAACGACTGATTAGATCAAGAAACTATCGTATTATGGTGCCACCCAGAAGAGCCAATCTGGAGCCATTCGAGATGATCGAGCGCGAATTTTCCAAAAAAAGACGTCAATCATCGAAGTGGGCCAATTACTCGCCCGAATCGAGTCGATTAGGTTAAACTTTTTACATTTAATGAATTCCTCTGAACCCTCTATGGGCTTTATCGGGTTAAATGCTGATGTATCGAATAATTCGAGATCTTTATTACAACAAGAAAACTGAAATGTTGATACTAATGTTAATCGTAAATGTTTTTAGGGATAACTAACTACACGATGCTGAAAAAATTGAATTAAAATTGAAAACATTCAAAATGGTTAAATATGTATCCATATAGGAACAACGTTGATTCTTAATTAAATGTTCAAACATTAAATTGAGCCCACAGAGGGTTAATTCGATAGCGTTGGTGAATAACGTTTACTCTACTGTAAAATTTTATTTTTTTCAACACTTAGTTTCTGTGTAATTCCACAGATTCGACAACTACAAATGTGATTGATTCTACATTATCGCACATTAGCCATGACAGAGCTGATTCATTAGACTCCTGTAGTAGACTGAAATCGATTGACTGTGATAAATCGACCACGCTGGACTCTCACGGTTCGCCAACCAGCCACGAATGCGGCGAGAATCTCGGTTTCAACGTAACTGGCGATTTTTCGAGGACATCCGCCTCATCCTTACTAGAGGACTCGTCTGGAGTACACAGCAATATTTCCAGTCTCGATGAGTACAGTGGTAACTCTTCTACGTCGATTATGCGTCTAACACAACCCATTTCTGTAAATGCAATGAACTGCAATTTTCAGAAAAATGAAGAAAGTCTCATGTGAATTTTTGTTTAGGAGTCAACGTTTATCAATAAATTTGGGCTCAGTTACGAGAACGAGTCAGAGATAGCGAAAATTCTGTCGGCTGAATCGCCATCCGCTGATAGAGTGGCCAGGCTCGCACTCGCCATCGAGATCGACGACGAGAGTGGCAATTACAGTTATACGGAGCATCCGGCACGCGACCTCTGCGACAAAGTTGAAAAATTGCAATTAAATAGCAGAGACATTCACAAGGATGTTCGATCGCTTCGCAAACATTTCGAGGTACAAATTATTCGGTCTTTGCGTTTTCTCAGTTTTACGAGTTGACGATAATTTTAGGTAGATGAATTGAAGCTTACGCGAGCTTTAGCGGATTGCACGCGTTTGAGAGAAGATATACGGCAGATGCGGTATTACGATGATTTGCTCAATTTGTTGGAGGGAGAACTCGAAACCACATCGAGAAGAAATTGGCCTTTCTTAATCGGTAGAGAAGTGAATTCGAGTGAGGAAATTAATCTCATAGTGTAAATAATTGTCGAATCAATGACTTTTACTATAGGTATTGTAAAATATCGAAAACATTTTTTATTTTGATCAAAACGATTTTTGATAATAATTATATGAGCATAGAATCTTATTGAATTGCTCAATATATCCGTCCGTAAAGTCATTCTCACCACGCACACGAGTGAAGCAATTTCGAGAAATGAATCGTACGATACAATCTGCTTTATTTACATTATAGAAATGGGTTTAATGTACATGATTCTTATGAGCTAAATTTTATGAAAAAAATCCTTATAACTACGATTGGTAGAAAATATAAATAGTCTAAAGGACGAATGACATGAAATACGGAGTGGAATGTGGCAATCTCGTCGCTGAAGTACATGCCAAATATTTTACGTCTCTATTTTACCTCATAGTATATTTTTTAATATCTTTTTAAAGCAATCCTATGAATACGTATATTACGATACGCGAGGTTCGCAAAATTTTCTATTTTGAAAATTTCGCTATATCGAGCCTCGAAGAAAACCGTAGATTTTCGTAATCAATTAACAACAAAACGTTCTACAGAACATGATCAACGATTAAATAAATTGTAAAAGCCAGTATCGCCGTTCTGATGGAGGTTTTCGAACGTGAAATACATAAAATTAGTTATCAATAAAACAAAACTATATTTGCAAAAAATTCGTTCGAAAACTCTCGTATATCCTTCAAATATGATATGAAACTTAAGTAAAAAAAAAAGAAGAGGAAATTGAAAAACAAATCCCTAACGCTATATAGAATATATTCTTCGTGATTGATGAATATAAGGAGCATTCTCAGATTAATGCAAAATAATAAATGAAAAAACGATAACAATTGCTCAGTGTTTCGTCTTGGTTACCAGTCTTTTCTTGTACTCTCATCTGGTAATCGTCGGCGAGGGTATATTGCTGCGCGGCGATACCACGTTTGAGCCGTGTGCCGTCGGTGACGGGAGAGGACTCGGATTGCACACTATTTGCTCGCAATGATTCGAACCCTCGCTACTGTATGATTGCCCGGTGTAACCGGGTAAGTCGACCTCGGGTTTTATTTCAATCGTCATTGCATCGTGAACACTTGTTTGATTTGGCGTACTGTTAAATCGATATTTGCATGACGAAAGTAAATGCCTGCGAAGATTGCGCGCCTGACGTAACGTCGCACCGCAGAGTGGACAGACACCTGGACAATCCGACGCTCCGCGTATTTTCGAATTTTGACTACTCGTATGCACCAGCGACGTGGGAACAGCACCTGGCGTGGAAGATCCCATTGGTATGTTTAGACCCGGAAACCCGACGTTTAGTGAACCAGAAAATTGCGGTATATGTAGCGGTGAATATGGTTGCATTGGCATCAGCGTGTGTAGGTGCGGTTCCATTTCAGCCATGTGTTCCTGATGCATTACATGGCTGCCCTCAACTGATACTGGGTCCGATTGTTGTGAGACTGGTGAATGCGTGCGATGATTCAAAAATTCGGTTCCACCTGTTGCAATAATGAGTCAATTAAGCATAGATTCTTTGACATTTATTGGTAAAGTAATTATTTACTTGTAGTAATTAATGTATTACCGCCTTCTTCTTTCGAAAAGTAACTTGATTTGCCACTGTCATGGTTGTCGCTAGTCCTACTTTCAGTGCTTTTCTTGTTCGTTCGTTGCCATTTTGGATTGATCGGAGTCATTGACTTCTTCCTTTTTTTCTTCCTTTTTGTTTGCAGAGGACTCGTGGGGTACGACTCATTAGCCTCCTTTGCAGGTTCCTCGCTCATAGAAGGTATCGAGGACATTGGAACTTCTTCTCCGTTCTGATAAAGAATATATAGTCATATAATCAAACTGAAAAATGTAAAATTAGGCGTTCGCTTACCTCTGTGAATATTTTTGGCGATATAAGTCCGTGGATACTCAAACAGTGAGCAGCTTGTAAAAGAGACGGTAATTGAGAAGGTTCAACACTGACTTCTCCTCGGTAAACAAATTCCAACAATGATTCTAGATCATCAGCAGTAACACCAGCAAGCATTACAACAGGATGCTGACATGGTGTATTCTACAATCCAAATAACTTTTTGATAAAAAGTGAAGAGTTAAAAAAGCAGTGTATAAAATTAAAAATAAAACTAACCTTAAGAAGGTCAAACAAAAATGGGCTAGCAGCCGATAGAACGATCTTGTGAGCAGGAAAACTACGACCGCCAGCAGCTACAGTTACATCAACAAGATCACCATCACCTCGGAGCAACTGTACAGCAGACGTTAGGGAAGAGCTGAACTCACCCCAAGACAAACTGTAAAGTTGACTACTACTGCCCATGCTGTTACAGAGATGACAATGAATTCATGAAAACACTATAGGTTTTCAAAGAGAATGAGTGAAAAAGCAGAAGATAACAATTTGTGAATAAATTACGTGAAATGAAAATGCGGTTGAAAAACAATTCAGCTATTATCATAAAATACAATAATAAATCACAAATCAAATATTTTTATCTTGGCGTCATCCCAAAACTAACCTCTAACGAGTGTCACGTTTTCGGATCGAGACGACCGCAAAATTGGCGACTCGACTTGCACAAAATAGATTTAACATCAAAATTTTTGTACCTTATTCTGATTTTTCTATAAAAACTAAATGAGTCTTGCAGAAAAAAGAGTTAACTGCACGTTAATTACAACACGAAAATTTGATCATGCCACAAAATTCTGGCACAACTAAATGAGATTTCGAACGAATCACACACCACACGCAATAACGATATAAAAAATATCGTAATTTGTCTCTTTGTTATTACTTATACGGTTTTTCATAAATTCAAAATTTTCATGCGAAGTTTTGCATCAGATAACAATTTTCAAACACTGTCAGGATAAGTCATTCGGTATTCCATACGTCACATTTCAAGACCTGTGCTGCCGTCATGCCATGCGACGAAACAAAATATCGGTCGACGCACCTGCTCAAAATGCACCTTATTTATCACCGCTCGTCAGGTCTAATGAACTTGAGAATGAATTTTCGCAAAATATCGCTATTATATTTTTTTAGTAATAACGCAACGATGAAATGCTGGATTAACCCGATTTTAGATAATACGTGAATCGTCAATTATAGTTTTGTAATTCGAAATTCATATACTCCTTTGTAAATATTTTTTTTCCACATTTAATAATAACATATCTCAATATGTAGAAATACTTACCAATTTTAACAGAAGAAAGGCAGTATTGTTATTACTGCGATACTTAGCAGATAATAGATGTGTCTTTTCTTGAGAAAACTATGTCGGAAATTAACACAAAATCTCTTATAGCGCAAGTGGAATCAGAAGTTTTAAAAGAGTTGAATAAACGAGGTACGTTTTATTTTCTAAATGTCTTTTTTATTTAAGAATCGTTTTTCATGATGAATCTCTCTCTCAATATGTAGCTTATACATTGAATACAGTGAATATATATGGTGAAAATTTATTACATACCAGTGCTGCAAACTGCTGTACCAGAATTGTTAAGAAGATTTTATCAGATTTCAAAGACCATAAAATCATCAATAGAAAAAGTAAATTTGGTTGGACAGCCTTGATGCATGCAATTCGCAATAGAGATATTAATACAGTAAAATTGTTATTGGATGCAGGGAGTGATGTAAATGCAACTACTTATCTCGGTAAGCGATGAACATCATAGCAAAAGAAAAAACTGGTTTTAATATGATAAATATTTTATCTAGGTCTATCAGTTATCAGCTTAGCTGCAGCTATTGGCGAGCAAATGTTTGATGTTGTCTATAATTTTTGTCCCAAGGCTCTTCTAAATGCAGCCAAAGACGACATTACTCCTTTATGCATTGCTGCTATGAAAAATGATAGAAAATTATTTTTTAAATTATTAGGATTAGGAATGAGTATTTCTGATGCTAGTAAGTACTGGAATTTCATACAGTCATTGTATTTTCAATACTTATATAATAGATTTTGCAAATATATTGACAGATGATTATACACATCTCATGATGAAACAATCAATCATTCCTGAAATATCATCTTTAGCTAAACCAGATTTTGATATGGAAGAGTATTGGAATGATGAAACAGGTAACATCGAAATTCTAACACCAAGAAAAGAATTTATTTCAGAAAATTCCAAACAATTACAAAATAAGGACAAGGATATATCAGAAACTTCCGTTGGCTTAAGTGTACCAACAATTACAATTAATGAATGTAAAATTGATAATGAGCAAGAAAATAATAATGATAGTACATTCCCTAATTCAAATGTACTCGATGTTAATAAAAATTATGAAATTTGCGACTTAATTTCACCAACATTCACTCATAATTCAAACGAAGAATACCCTGCATCTCCAAATATATATTTCAATATAACAGAGAAATCAACCAAACCAGAAGTATTTTTCCCAGAAACTCCTAAAAAACAATCTGCAGGGCAGACAAAAGATAATTATGAATTTCGTATTGATGAAAAAAATGACCATGATGTTTCAATTGACTACTTAAATGAATCAATTTCTGAAAAAACTCCCAATATTACTACAGAAAGTGAAGAGTTTATATTGGGCGAAAATACTCCTACACCACCGCATTGTAAAACTCCTCCCAGAGGAATGATTTTAAGTCGCAACCAAGCAGCAGAAATGGTGTTTTTGTTAAAGCATTTTAATTTGACTCAACACATTCCACTGTTTTTAGAACAAGAGGTAAATATTTAAATAATGTTGTTTTATAGATTTTTATTGAAAATAATTTTGTACTTCAGGTTGATATGGATATTTTTTTAACCTTAACGAATAATGATTTGATGGAAATTGGAATACAATCTGAGTCTGACAGACAGGAAATATTAGCAGCAATCAATGAATATAAAATACATAACTTGTGATTTATTGGCACTTTGGCTCTTACTACATTTTACATATTATTTATTATTAATTTTAAGATTATTTGGAATTATTGAATAACCATTAAAAATACAATAGAAATTATTAAAATTTAATTTTCAATGTTTGCAATACTTTTTCCATGAGCTCTGTTTTTAAAGCTTTTCCTCTGAAAGGTATTGAGCGACGTTTTAACCAATTTTTTAACACATGACATTGCACATCTGCTAATTGATTTGATCTTGCTTTCTGTTCGATAAATGCATCATCAACCTAAAAATAATTTTGTAACTATTTATGCATATTTTTTTTTGAGGAAGAATATATTTAAATAACATTGAACCTCATTTGTAATTTTAGATAAGCTATTATCATCTGTTTCTGATTTCTGTTTCGAATTCAGACTCTTGTTATCTTCTCCAATCTGTAAATCAATTTATCATGATTGATATTGTTTTTTGAAAGTACTATTATATGAATTTCCGGTTTGGATAAATACCTGATTATATTTACGTTTCAGATTAGGTTTTGACTCCTGATAATAATTCGCTACAGAGTCATTGTGTGTTACTAATTTATTATTAATGCCTACTACATGTTTTTCTGCTATGTAGGGCCTTATATATTGACTTGAAGTAGAGGGTGTAGTACAGGATTCCATTTCTTCACCCGATTGAATTTCAGTTAAAACTCCTTTTTTCATCAATATGTTATAATGGCATTTACCAGAAAATTCCATGTTCTGGGTAAATTGTGAACTTCCTACAGAATTTGAAATTGAATTTAAATTCTTTGGAGATAGCCATGGAGTAGTGTTCTGTAAAGAAAATTGAATAAACAAATTTAGAACAAATATTTAAATTAACAAGATAGAACCAATTCGTACATATATTTTTTGACTTAGTTCATTAAACTTAATTTTTGTCCCGCAAACAACTGGTATTTTCAAATTCAAATCGTGTACAAATTGGGCAGCAACATTGTTTGGACAGAAGCAGATTTGAAACTTTGGCAGTTCTCGCATTACGCAAATACTTGGATATAAAAAAGATTCATCTTTTGAAAATATAAATTTCACGTCCAAGAAAAACATATTATTTGATGATTTTGGTAGCCGATATCCGTACTACAAAAACGAAATATTTTAAATATCGACGTTTTCTAAGATTATTTCTAATCTCACCATATTTTTCCAGTGTCTTCTCAACTGATCATAGTTTTGAAATGTCTGATTGGTTGGGAAATTTTTGTAAATCGTCATAACTCGACCTCTCTTCAAACTTAAAAGCAATGTATAAATGTTATAATTAATTAATCACCGTCAAGAATCTCTACACATACCTTGGCAATACGTGTACAAAATGACATTCAAATTTTGGAAAGTCGAGACGTTCGTTTGCACCTATTTGAAAATTGGCTAATACCATTGAGGGTAAAGAAAAATCTTCCAATTTTATGAACGGAGAATTAATTGCTTTTGGCACTAATTTCATTATTGCCTCGTCATCTGTAATGAGAATACGGTAATTTTTTTGTTGTTTTAACCGTTCAAATTCTTTAACAATACCTTTCAATTCGATATTCATAAAAATTGCATAAGAATTTTCTCGCGATGTTAAGAAATAATTCTTCTGAACAAAAAATTCTCCCATTTTCAACCAACGTGGCGCTATTTTTGATTGGATTAAAAACATCAGTGCATTGGTATAATTTTTGAGGGTAACTGGTTGAGGCGTGCCATAATGCTATTACAATAATGAATATACGTTAATGTGTATAATATATTGTTGAATATAAAATCTAACAAATTAAAAAAAATACCAACAGTTATGTTTAAATTCTCCAGATGAACTTTCAGTTCACTATGGATAAATTCATTCGGTCCGATAACACCAATTGATATTTTTCTTATTTGTTGACCACGATTCACTGTTGGAGTTGTAATAATCTCTGGTAATAAAAAACTCAGCAGCCTAAATAAATTTTGAATATTATTTGATTAAAAAGAACAACATAATTGATCCGTGTAGTTCAGTTTACCGGCATTTCATTATTCGCCAATGAAATGTACTTTTGGCGGAAGAGTCGGGTAATTCGTTAAATTTTGTTCCACAAAGAACAAAACTCAAATTTTCGATATTAGGTATATCGGATCGATACGTTATCGAATCTGCGTTTGCACTCATTATTCAACCACTTTCTACGGACAACTGATTACTGCGTTCGAACTTCAAAGAATAAGTACAAGAGCGAGATAATTAAAGTTGCATGTGTACATGAGAGAGATAGTGAAAATTGAAAATGGCGTATTGCAATTCGATGACGTCATTAATATCATTAAATATGAAAATCTAAGAGAAAATTACTAAGGGTTAAAAACTTTTTATATTTCAGTCGTATTTTCAATTATTCGTCAAATATTATACAATTATATAAATATACAATAAATTTAAGCGTAAATTAACCTAATTATTATTACAATCGCGCGAGCACTTTACTCCTACTTGTTGGTCCTAAAACATAAAATAGTTGAAGATCAAATATCATCCCAGAATAGAATTATTTTTAAATAATAATATTTACCTATATAACTCAATAAAACTGGTAAGAATATCAGTCCATGTGCTGCACCGAAGATTACAATACCAAAATACATTCTGAAGTAGAAAATATTGAAGATCTTTGATTTAGAAAAGGCTAACACAGTGATACCGACAAATTTGGTCAGAGTGATACCAGAGAAGACCGAACTTCCCATAACCGACAATGTTTCAGTAGCTCTGGCCAGTCTTGTTTCTTTTTTTGTCGTTAAATAAGAATGAACTATGTGACTGCAAAATTCGACAGAGATTCCAGCCGCCATTGTTAGGTTAACTAATGAAATTGCATTCAAGTCGATGTTCCACCAATACATCAACCCGGCTAAGTTCATTACTGACATTGTTACATTGAGCAATACTATGAAAGCCGAGAAGAAAGACAATCCGGTTAAAAACAAAGTTACGACGAATATTACGACTAACGAGAGACAAAGCGATTGTAGTGTTTCTTCCCAGATTGTCAAATATTGCTCGAAAAATACGTAAAATACGCTGTAAGGGTAAACTTTGATTTTCACATCGTCCGATGTGAAGTTGGTGAGCATCGCTGTGATGTTGTCAGCTATGACCCTGGCAGATCTGATAGCTCTGTAATAATCGCTGCTATTTTTCAAGGGGGTGTGGTAACTCATGAAGTAAGTATCGCCGATGCTGATTTTTCCATTTTCGTCGTAATAATAATTGATTGCCTGTTATAAAAAGTTGTAAAAACGCTATTATGACCAAACGTAACTACAGTTATGAAAAACACTCTCAAACTTTTGAGCAGAAATTTTATGAAAATGCAAACTTGAAATTCACCCCATAAAGTAGAGAGACGTTATTTACCATGATATTTTTGTTTAAATGAATTCTAAGTTTCTGTTTTATATAAATAATAATCTTTGAGTAGATCTAATTTTGAACTATTTCATCTTTGCTATATTTTTAAAATTTTTAATAATAGAAAGGCTTGAGTTAATAGCTTTATATTCTTAAATACTATGATTGTGCAGAATTTCAGATCAAAAGCTTAGAAGAGCTTTTCAGATTCGTCTCATATTTCTGTTTCTTACATCAAGGTATGTAGCTCGACCAGCCTTGGCACATGAAGCATCAGGTACATCGGACAAGAAAAATGGTAAGTAAGTATCAAAACTCTCCTTGTCTGGTCTAGAAGTTATTTCGCCAGTTGTGATTTTACATTTTGCGCAGGATTCTAAAAGACAAAGTATTCTTGAAAATAAGAAAATTAAGAGAAAGAGAAAAACAAACAAAAGAAAACATAAAACATTCTTACTATCAGAATGAGGACAGAATGAATCATTTGATGCAAAATACCGACAGCAACCGTCTAACGTGGACCAGTTAAAATAATCGTCGATCCAAGATGACGCCGCTTTTGATAAATACGTTCTAAAAATTTACGTGTAAGAAAAAATTGAATTCTCAAAAAGTTCTGTAACCTAAGATCTTACTTCGACGATTGGTTAGCAGCTGAATATATCTGGCCGTATAACGAGTCTGTATTGCATTTCAGGCTGCCGCAAATTGCGTTCTGAACGGTAGAATTGGTGAAATTGAGACCATCGGTTACGACGAAGTACACAGGTGGTCCAGTTGACATTAATTCGTTCATATATTGGAAATATTTCGACACGTACGAGTCATTTGGCAACGCAAGTTGCTGATCTAAGCCGATTCCAACATTTGGAGCTACGACGATACTCGTCGTTAGAGAGACGAGGAAAATTAACATCACGATTCTCCGTACCCATGTTTTCATCAGGAATGGACTGTAATAATTTTCGAACACCCTTTGTACCAATCCGACTTCTCTTCCAGTTGGTTCATCTGCTTTATTCAATCCAATACAGCAAAGTATATCCAACCGATTTTTCTAAACACGTTCAATTACTCATTATTATTAATTAATTGTTACTAATCACTATTCATTACTATTTAAATTAGAAACTTACCTCAGTTCTTTGAGCATCGATAGACAGTAAACTAACGAATGCGCTCAATTGCAGAATGAAGTTGAAGAAAATTGAAACGGAAGCGTACAACGCAAATGTCTTTACCGCTGGCATATTTGAAAAGGCGCCTAAAATCAAAGATGAGTATGAAGAAACAAAGAGGATGACAATAATTATGACTGTCATTACCAATCAAGAAGCAGAAGAACTCAGACGTGCTTGTGAGCAACATCGATGGACCAACATTTCCAACAACTCTACCGATGTGTTCTGGTATGGACTCTTGAGGCCAACGTGGTGTCCTGGCGTGCGTTTGAACGAGTATGAAAATATTATCCACTCCAACCGCCAATATTAAAAATGGTATTACCTAAAGTTTTAAGGAAGTTATATATATGATAGTTAATAAAATTGTTTTAATCAAAACGATTTTCAGGGTACCTCTATGGTAAGCAGCGTTGTTGAGATTCTTGCGTAACCGAAAGCTCCTATTGAACAAACGACAGATGCTATAACTATCGCAATTCCACCAATGCTTAGCATTATTTTGCTGCCAGCCTAATGAAAGATAGTAAAATCAATATCATTTAAAAATACTTGAAAATAATAAAAGTACGTACAAGACATTGTTTCACATTGAGGCTCATTCTACCGAGTGCCACGCCAATATACGCAAACATCACTATATAACTGATGACCATGGTTTTTATTTCAGCAACAGAAGTTCTATCCAGTTCATCTTGAATTGATTTCTCCGTACTGTACGCAACTGTCATTAAGGGTGACCTTTCCTTCATATCCCAGTGTTTCATGAAATCCAAGAATCTCTGTTCCCACTTGAGCGCTGGCTCGAGTTGATGAGCGTTAATTGAGTTTTTTACGAGGAAGGTGAGAATTACTCCCGTTGCTTTTATATAATCGTTTGAGTCGTATTTGTATTGGTCCTCTATCAAAAATCCACCCACAGCGACTTCTGGTAATATTGGTCCTTTGTAAGGTGCCATGCATTCCATGTTAAATGGATTTCTAGTTGAAGATAGGTAATGCTTAATATTGTTGTAAAAAATATTGATACTTATTTACGTTTGAGTATACTTACTGCATACATTTGTAGAGTTTATCGAGATAATTAATTTCAAAACCAGTCGACGTATCGGCGCGATTGAAGTCATCGCGATTGTTCTGGAAATAACCCCAAACGCTTTGAACAGTGCAAAGAGCAGGATCCATTGGATCGTCGAAAAATTCACTACGAACTGGTGCATAGCATATGTGTTCTATACCCTCTCCTTCAGTTCTACCGAGCTATAAGAGGAAATAAAATTTTATTTCATTTTGTTTTTAGATTTCTTTCAAATAATTCAACGTACATCCATAATTCGTTCTTGAAGATCCAACACGGCTAGTAAAAAGTTTTTCTCGAAGGCCGGACCAAATTCCAATATTCCACTGGATGTGTTGTGATAAATCCTTTTGGTGTCTACTGGTTTAATATAAATCGCTTCTGTCCTGTAAAATGGCTCGAAACGACTGTCGAAATAATCCTTCTCAATTCGAGATCTACTATCTGGTGCTGCCCAAATTTCGATTGGGTCAACTGTTACAATCATTCTTGAAAATCCGTAACCCAAACCGATCACGAGGTAAGAAGTCAGGCAGAGCACAATGACGGGATGTTTGGCAAACGCTTGAATCAATTAAATTGATTAAATTAATTTGACATCAGTTAACATTCAAAAGATGCACTCTTGATCTTGTACCAACCTGTACTCAGAATAACAAAAAGACGTTGCATGCCTAGTTGAAATTTTTCAATTAAACAGCAACTGTCCGACTGCTCGTCGTTATAAAGATTATCTTCGCTGGAAGATTTTTGGCGACAGCATAATTTCGTAACCACTACATATGTGCCAGTAGTTACCAGCGAAAGAAGTACAACAAGGATGGCAATAATTATTCCAAATCCATTCAATTCGAAAATCATAAACTCGTTGCCTTGATTTATCACCCAATTAGAAACTGGACAGGACGTCGGACAGTCTACACAGCTGCATGCTGTTGTTGCGTTCTGAGAAGGCAAAATGTATATTTCATGTATTGTTTACAATGTATATATTTTTGCTGAACATAATCATTTACTGATCAAATATTTTCTTACGTTGTAGGCCTCGTCGCAACGTTTTGCAGTCGCATTCCATACTTCTTCAGTGGTTTCATTCATAAAAATATAATTCATTTGGAAAGGAGCGAAGTCGTTCTGTTTGTCATCTCCCATGAATTCGAACCATCTACAAATATCAAGGTAAAAATAATATTACTTCTCATTATTGATAAATATTTATATATAAATTATTTTAGATATTTGTTTACAGTTTGGGATTGCATCGACTGGCGCCATGAGCACCACACGCGAGATCCATAGCGAACATTCCACTCGATGGGTTAACGATGTATTTGCAAGAGTCGTAAGTATCCGCTGCGTACTTCTCCGTTACTCGAACCTAATATGAAGATTATTAAATTTTTAGGTATTCGAAATCACATACGTGATATATGAATGAATATTTACATCGAGTTCGGTGACATATTCATGTCCTCCTATCATATCAGTTTTAGCGATGTTGAGAAATTTACTCTGAACCGGGCTGCAGCTTGTGTCGCAAAACAAGCGAAACAAGTTTTGTATGCACGAATCGCAACGGCCAAATATACCTTCGGCCATGCCCATGTTTGCATCCATAGCTATGACTTGTCTGCTGTCGCAACATGTTTTGACTGCACCTAAATTAAAATGTACAAACAATCGAAAAATAATTTAATTTTCCATGGAACCATGTCATGGGCTAATATATCGACATTTTATCAAATTATTTTCATGATACATCCTCTGATCATCTAAGAATATCTGATAATAACTGGAAGATTCAAATCATTTTTTTTATCTTTCGTTTTTCTTGAAATTTAAATTATTTTTCTTTTTCGACACTGATACAGATTTAAAATACTTTCGTTTTGATTTTCAGATGATAAATTTCGATCGGCCATCAAACTTTGAGCACAATGAAGAATACCTTTGCTCTATCTTTGTTATCTCCCAACTCACCATTATCGTCGTTGATCAGGTGTGGACACCTCTTCATGAGAATTTCCAACGCCGCCTGGTCATCCATCGACACTGGCTGGGTGTCATTGACACAGGGTTTTGAATGAAGACTACCATCTTCGGCGCACTCACCGTACCAAACGCATTTGTGCTTTTCTTTGGCGAACACATTTGAAATCACACTAAGTGCAACAAACGTACAAAATAATAACTTCATGTTGATAAATAAAACTAACACTGAGTAAACGAAGAGAATATATGAAATACTATAAAATTATGATCATTATATATGACAAATTTATAATTTAATATGTAATTTATAATTTAATAACGCGAAAAGTAGTAATGTGTATTGTAAATTAGAGAGAAATTTACGAGGCGCTATTGACGCCCGACAGAGCGCTTCTCAAGCCGAGATTCTCAATTTAACCGACTGGACTATGAGAAATACGAACACCTGTGTGATTACCTATCTCACAATTGATCGGCACGAAGAGATAATCCAGAATTTCGATAACCCGCGATGCTAGTCACTTCGCGCGTTCTTTTGCTTGCTCGGAGGGGTCAAGGGTTGAATAAACAACACAACAGGCTATTCCATAATGAATAATCATATTTTTAATGGATCAATGATTGTACAAATGGATTCACTCCCCTTTTTTATCAGTTTTCATCGAGTTTACTTTTTTTATCCTTTTTTTTTTTATTATTTTCATCTTTTTACCTTTTACTTCGTTATTCGACATTTTTTTATTCTTATTTTTATTTTTTAAAACGTCTCCACGCGTAAAACTCAGGAACAGTAACAATAAAATTACAGATATTGTTTATCATTATTTTCTTAATTTTTTTTTTAAATTCATCGTAATTGTTATTACTTCGTTATAATTGTATTTCTGTTCGACCGAATTTCACTGTAAAACGAGTGTTTTGAGCTCGCTCTGTATATTTATAATTCTTTTCTCTTCTGTTGTGTGTATAATATACGACGTGTATGTGCAATTAAAACGCGGTCACGTATAACGTGTACGCGCAAAATGAAAATACTTTAAGTCTAAATTCTTCTATTACATTAACCACTCCTTCCCAACCAAAATTCATACCTCCGTCTCTCTCTTTCTCACAATCCATTTTCGGTTCAACACCTTTCTTTGTCTCGCAAAGCACTCGGCGTTCGAAGTGAGAGAAAAAATATTAAAATTTTTTCCGCACTTAATCTCATTACACACTCTCTCTCATATATTTCATTTCCAATTTTCTCGCCATTCCATAACGGGAGAGGTCAATTATTGTATCGAAAAAAATGTTTGTTCGAATCATCTCGTATTCAACCAAAATCGATTCGATGCAATAATTCACCTTTCTAAACACAACACCACTCTACTGTACTTTCGGCGTATCATTCAAACAATAAATCAACACTGATTCACCGGAAAACTAAAACGGAAGAAGGTATCATCGTTCATCGGCTCAAATATAATTATACATTGTTTTAACGGTAGCGATAAAGTTTCTTCATTTTTATTTAATATCATTATTTCTCCTTTTTCATATATCAATAAAATTTTTTTTTTCATGGAAGAATTGTTCAATAATACAATATAGACGTTTAAAATCGTTCGACGATAATCGGCTGTGACCTCGGGGGGCGAAAAATATGAAAACTCGGTTTTTTGTTTACTTATTATTTTTTTTTCATTAAACGCTAGGCCAACTATTTTTTTTTTTAATTCGAGACTCGTCTCATTCCCCGTATTGTTCCGAATCTCGACCACGATCGTCTCCTCGCTCACTCGCAGTGTCTCTCTCACCGTGCTCGAGCCAATAATCGATCGCGATTCGCAATTTGGTGCAATTGCACTCGAAAAATTCCTCCACTCCTTTTTTTTTATAGCATTCTGGACTTTCTCTCGATCGATCTCAACGATCGCGGATTCTGGCTAAATTTTTCGAGTACCTCGTTAGAAGCGCGCGACGAGAATATTCCCCATGGAATACTCTTATCGCGTGATTAGGCCAGCGGGGAATCTTGAACTCCCGTAAGAGTCGCGAGGATGCAGTTAAAAGTACACGTGTAGATAAAGAATTCATCGATAACAAAAAAATAAATATAACTCTGCAACATCAACAGCTTTATTTTATCGATAGAAACTCAAACGATAAATTCTACTCTTTTTCATCAATCTCTCTCTCTCTCTCTCTTTTTTAATATCGATGAACTCGTTATGTATTTATTGCAAAATTGTGGCATACGGATTGTCGAGAAACGGCAAACGCGTTCGTTGTTTTTTTAACTCGCTATAGAAATTTTTCGATTGTTTCGATTGTAATCCCTTTAACTGTAGTGACAGTCGAACGTTGAATTACCAAGGCGAGACGTGCAACCAAAATAATCGTTCAACCAATCAGTTTGTTGAAAAATTAATTGACTGTTTGATCAATTAATTTTTAATCAACTGCTTAGTTAATTAATTTTTAGTGACTAGTCGTGTGCAAGTGGGTTAACTTTTAACGCTCTGACACTTCGTTATCGGAACTTGGAATCGTAGAAAAAGGGATTATAATTCGAACCATCAATGGGCTCAAACGGATCTGCTCTTTCCTCAACAATTTTTTCTTCGTTTTTATTCCCCCAAATTAACAGTGTTCGATATATCTGGCTCTTGCACGGGGCTTTACGCATCGTCGCGCGTTATCATCAGAAAATTTATACAATAAAATTTATATTAATAGTAGACAATGCAATTTAAGCAACAGAAGGAATCAATCACGCAAAATCTCGAAAAATTTTGCGTGCTTTGTGTGTTCAGCTATTCTTGTTTTTTATTTTTTTTTTTTCTTTAATTATATTAAGTAGGTATTTTTCATATTTTTATTTTATTATTTTGCATACTCTGTCAGATCTTAACCAACCCCTTCGTTAGATATACTTTTATGTTTTATATCTGTATGTGTGTAAGAGCGTGTGTGTAGAGTGTAGTTTGAGTTTTTTTTTTCGAATGTGCGCGTTCGATAGTCAGTTTATACGTGTGACGCGTTTCGCTAAAATCGAATCGGTTTCTAAGAAAATACTCGATTGAGAACCAAGAATCAGCCTAATATTGTACCTCGTTTTTACAATTTTTCACAAATGAAAATTTTTCATACATATAAATAATTTCCCCCCTTTGTTCGATTTCTGTTCCAACGTTACTTAGCATTTTTCACTAATTGAAAAAAAAAGAAACAGCGCAACGTTAACACGTGTTCGCGTAGGATACTCGAAATTCCGTAAAAGTCTGATCTAATCAGCCGATAACGGGACACCTGGTGTACGATAAAGTCAGCGATTCAAGAGTTTTCGTTTTTCGATCTATTCACGGATTCGATGATTACTTGCAATATTTTCCTTTCTATAATAAAAGGGTTTTTATCTGAATTTCCTTGCGAAAAAAATACTACGAACATTTCGTACCCTCGAAGATTATATTGTTGACCAATTATTGCTATTAAATGTTACAGAGGAAAATGCGATTGTGTGTTATTTTTAAACAATCTTCCCAGCGAAAATCAATCGTCGATCATAAGTTACCCATCGCGATAGCTCGAACGATATCGTTCAATTTTACATCTTATCGTAATTTCATTCACTTCCTCGTAAAAGAAACTCGTCACTCGCAATTTCCTCGCTCGTTTTGCGTTAGCGAGCGCTCAGCTTCACACGATTTTTGTTAATTTTTGATACATTACATTGATATTTTTCATCGGTTCATTGAAATTGACACAAGTTGATTGTTCTTGGTAGACGTTCGAAAAGAAAGCAAATAAATTGATAACAAGCTTGTTCCGAAAGTTTGGCAAATACTAAAAAATAACAATTTTAATAAACAGCAGAGTGAAACTGCGCGCACGCATGTGTGGAGTGAGTGTGTACTGTTTTTCAATTTCCTCCTTGCTTTACACGGATTTAAAATTTTTTCTCTTGCATTATCATCGTTATCATTAGTATTATTTTAATTTTTATTATTATTATTTATTATTATTATTATTATTTATTTTCTCTTCTCTTCTACGTTTTACTCGCCGTAGATATTTTTTTTGTTTATTATTATTAATTCTCTTAGGTAATTTTTTTCGCCTATGTGTGATTACTTTCTGCCGTCTAAACATTGTTTTCTTATTATTTTTTTTTGTTCTCTTTACACGAACCTTAGATATCGAATAGGAAAAAAAAATTCGTAAAAAAAGTATAAGGAAACCGTCTCTCAGTTGAGTCGTCTTAAATACATACACAGATATGCATAAGTATATATAATATACACGTAGGGTGTATAAATATATATTTATATATATCCATTGGCAAAGTGTCCGAGGTTGATGAGTGGTTCGCTATCGGTGTCCCTCGTCGACGATCTCACAGTATCCGTCGTTGGAGGAAGGCTGGCAAGGACCGTCGATAAAAATTTTCGCTCAAAACTCTTATATATATTTATATTGTTATCTCACGTCGTACGTATATATATCGTGCAAGTTTTATCGAGCGCCCTTGCCGGCCTTACGAGCAGTCGACTTTCGCGCGCGCGCCGCAGCTCGTCTTTGGCCACGGGCATTCGTCCCACCTAAAGTTGTCGGTTGAACCACGTTAAACCAGGGGACAAAGAGAGAAAAAGAATATCTCGTTAAAAAAGAAACAACAATTCGTACTAAACATATTAACTAAAAGAGAGATAGAAGTCGTCTGTTGTTGCTGTTGTTGTTGAAGTAAAAAGAAGAAGAAAGCAGTGTGTGAATGCCGCGCACCAAAAGCGAGGGATCGCCGCGCGTGTCGTGTGAAAAGCTCGTTTTCCCATTCCTATTCTTCCGGCCATTTTTTCTCTTTTCTTTTCGGTGCACTCTTTATTCCAGTTTCAGGGAAGAAGGGGGGTGGGGGGTCGGGGGGAAGCTCGAACTATCTTTTTAATATTAATTAATTAGTAGATTTATCCCAACGAGGGGCACCGCCATCGACGAACGGGTTTTATTTATTTTTTTTTTTTTTCGAGACATCCATCCTAAGTTCTATAGGGGTACGCGATTTTTTTTGTTTTATTTGTTTCATTGAATTTTACCTCCTTATCTCGTATGTGTGTATGTTGTGTGTGTTTGTTCGTGTAAGTAATCTTGAGTATTTTTCACGTGTACTCGTGTATTGTAAGCTTATTTCTGAGTTTTATTTTTTTTTTTTCAAAATTCGTTTCAACACTAAACTTACATTTTACTCGTCTTAGTTTTTTTGGGTTTTTGTATTTTTTTTCTCATTCGTTTTTTTAAATTCCTTACGTAGATAATATGCGACATAAATTCTCATCTTGCCTCAGCTCGTTTTTGTCCTTCAACTATTCACGATATAATCAAATACTCGTAATAATAAAATCTTCAATGAAATATTAATATGTAATAACAAAATAATCGTAATCGTAATGATAATAATAATATCGTTATTACATTATATACAAACTCGATTTCACTCGCTGCTTTTTTTTCATCGTTTCGAGAGTATTTTTGGTGTTTTTCTACTATAATCAATTGCGCGCCTCTCGTCGTCCACGTCGAAAATTGTATAATATGTTTCGCAGCGTGCTATTAGACGAGCTATAATTACCACTAACGTAATTTACAGACAATCAAAGAAAACTTGCTTTTTTCCCTATCCGCGTCACTTCAGATTTTCTTTAAGCCGCGCCGAAAATTCGATTCAATCGAGCGCACAACAAAAGAACAACACGGTCAGAAAGAAAATTTGAAGTAACTACGAAAAAAGAAAATAAGATATTTGTATACTTCAGGATGATTATCCGGTGCTAAGCACGCGTCGTCTGATTTCACAACGTTGTCGAAGCATCACTAATATCGATTATTCTCCGAAAATAGGGCCCGCATTTGGTAAGACAAGAGAAAGACATCAACGTATACAATATATGTGTATATATGTATATATATACATACATAACGAATAAGAAACGGGCAAGGAAGACTCGTGTTCATTTCGCGCGAACGACGAGGGCTATTGTGAAAATTTGCCTTTTACTTAATTATTTGTTTCTTTTTTTTTTAAACTCGTTTTATCTACCGTTACGCAATGAGATGTGCGAAAAACCACCTTGTTACAATCGCGTCGGTGAAAACTTATTCTCGTAACACGTTATAATTTTTTTTTACCATTTTTCTGCCTCGTTTCCGTTTTCTTTTTCTTAGCCTTGATATTATATATATGTATATATATATATATCTTTATATAATTTAAGTGTGACTATTAAAGTTAGGTTGTTGAGCACAATTATTGATTTCTATGAGTGACTTTCGGGAGGAGCTGTGGGCCGAGCTTATATCCGCGAACTCGCCGGCCGACTTACCCTTTCGCGGTAAAGTAGTAGCCTCACCCAATGACGGTAATTCCCGCGGCTTCCAGATTGGTGAACCTGAAATTAAATTTTTTATTTAGGGCCGTTTTACGTACGATGTGAAACTTTACGACCGAATTCGTACCAAGCTCCTTGACAGTTGTCGGCTGATAGTTCTCCGGCTGATGAGAGGACTGGATCAGTCGTGCCTGGCTACCAGTACTTCCTGCGGAAATGGTCGAGGTGGTGCTCAGAGTTAAATGATTGGGCGTTCGGCCCAGATTGGTCTTCTTCTCACCTAAAAAAGCCTGCGAATCTTCCTCACCTTCCGATTTCGTCCCGGAATCCATCTCAACCTTTACCTCGCCTACAGTACAACCAATTTCAAATTAATAAAACCGTTTCTAGTTTTTCTCGCTCTCTCTCTTTTTCTTTCTCTCTATTTTTCATCGGTAACTTTGATCAAACAAAACGAATACTTTATACTTGTGTTTTCTGAGAGATACGACTTTAAATCCTAAGAATTTCAATTTTACCCGTCGAATCGCTTATGGTTTTACTCCTGGTGCGAAACGACGTTTGCTGCTGCGCTGTTTCCTCGCCGTCCTTGTCCTCGGAGCTCTCGTGCTCGACGGCGTGCTTCGGGTGGCTGTATTTTCGCTTGTGATGCGAGTTTGCTAGCAGCTGCTGGTGCTTGCTCGATTTTTTCGAAAGCGTACCGATAACGTTGGCCACGTTGCTGCCGTTTTGACCCTGTGCCTGTGTCTGTTTCTCGTATTTGTCGATGTGACCGGTCGACATGCGCGACGAAATCGTCATCGGCGGCTGATTCATATTCTGCCGCGTCGACGGTATACTCATATTTCTCACCGATTCACGTATAATTTGTCGGATAGTTTTTAAGAAGGCATTTCTGAAATCTCCGGTACTGTGAAAAGCGAAAGAGAAAGTTAATAAATTTTCATTAAAATTCAAAATTGTTGAAATTAAGTGCAAAATTACCTGTTTGACAAAACGTATACTTTCTCTGATCTTCTTTGCAATTGGCTCCTGAGGTGAATTAGCTCCCACAAGAAGTGGGACTCCATATCTTTCGCGGAGCTAGCTCGAACCTGTACTTCGGTTACGGGAATGAGCACTTGGTAACGAATGATTTCGACTTCGCTGGAGTTTGCTTTCGTCGAAACACCCATGAGCTTCTTTTTCTGCCTGAGTCTCTCCTTGCAGAGGAATACCACTGCTGATTTGAATACAAAACACATCGCATGCAATTCCAATCCTTTCTTTATTTTGCCCAGGAAATCGGAAATGTTGAGCCATTCAACACCACCGTAATAAAGAAGATCTCCAGGGCTCAAATCTATTGGCTGTTGAACATATATATATATATTGTTTTAAATGTTCCTAGAATATTAACGACTGCATAATATTCATCGAATGCTTACCTGTTTGCATGATTTTTGATGTTGCCTGAAAAGATGATCGAAAATAGCTCCATACTCTTCGTGAATTCTCTGCATTTCATTAATATGTTCGGCGACTTTTTCCATTCCCTTAAGAGCCTCTGTAAATAAAACAATTGTAATACGATGCATTTGATTAAAATTTAAATAAAATAATTTACCGATCAAATGCTGATGTTCTTCGCTATTCTCATCTGTGAGATTCCTGAGTTGCTGCAAAAGCAACGGATACTTAAGTATTCGTTGAATAGGTTTTATCAAATAAGATTCCAAAGTCGAAGAGTGCTGTTGTCGTGGATTTCTCGCTTGCAAAAATTCTTGTAACGCTTGATTTCCTTCGTCTGTAATGCAATAATAAATTTGATCATATATCTTTCGTCTCCATTTTATATTAAATCAAACTTTCACGTTAAAACTCTAAAAAGAATACTTACTTGGATGTAACACTTTTTGAGCCTTCGAATGACTCGCGCAAAACGAGCTATAGAGTTTAAAGTGATTTACGTAGTATAAGAAGGCACTTCCAATGGAAAATAGGACACCCTTAAATTGACTCGGATGGTCAAAGTTGTTGAAATCCGTTTCAATCTCAATGGCGTGATCGAGATTTTGAAGAAATTGACGTTGAAACGTCACAATTTCTTGGATATTACCAAATAGTGCATTGATTTCCGCATTCGACAAAAACGTCTCGCGTTTCAAAGGTTCCAAATAATTTTCTAATAAATTATTTAAATTCTATAACAAAAGAAAAAGCAATTGTTATTCTCAGTTAATAATTTAGTAACGCCATGAAATAACTACCTTTACGTAAGTACGCTCGGTTTCGATCAATTCTAAAATAACTTTCTTGAGTTTCTCGGCGTCGCTCAATTGACGACTCGGCGTGAGCGCTTGAGAATGTGAGCTCACCACGCTACCGGTCGGGCTCGATTTTCTCGTCTCACCTGGCGACCGGCAAATGACGGTCACCTGCTCCGCCGTTTTCAGCAAATTTTCTATCTCGAAAGAGTTTGTGCGCGATGCCTGCTTGCTGCTATCTGGATGCCCGGAACCACAATCTTGCATCAAGTTTTCTTTGCCTAGCGAATTACAATAAAAATATAAAAAATGTTGTTTGTATGCTTGAACAAATTTAATAAGATATTAAAAGCAAACTCACTCCAACCCGGAGCTGGTACGATCAATCCGGAAATCATCTCCTCGCTAATAACAGGTGGATCAGTCGGTGGAGGAGGACATACTAAGCTCTCGATATCGTCTGTACTCCTCATTATGCCAGAAAGATCGGGTGGTTCCGTACGTGACGACCTCATCATCATACAAAGTGCAAGTTCTTCTTGTAGCACGCTCTCCAAGTACATCATGTCCAAATCGCTCACAATAGCGCCATTGATCACCATAATTTCGTCCCCTTTAATTATACCTAAAAATCGTATAACAATTTCAATGTAGAACAAATAATTTTGTAAAATTTGTAAATATGGTGTGTCAAAATTTCGGCAATGAAAAATTCTGCGACAAAGTGTACATCGAGTAGTAACTGTGAAACTTCATCGATTCGCGATATTATAATTAAAAATACAGCATCTCTGCGATATGGCCTACAACTTCATCGCGATTCTCATCCGCTAATTCGAGCCCACATATGCCATCCGCATTACATGGGGCTCATTGAAGCCCGTTCACGCGTCACGACCCCCGTTCTAAAGATACTCAATGACTTCGATACTCATCCTCGCGTACTCGATTTAATAAGTTGGAGGTTTCTTTTTTTTTTATCGCCACGACCTTTCCAAGCCATAATACGCTATCGTGAAAATCTTCGACTGGATTTACCGTTCTGCATCGCAACGCTCTTGTCCTCCACTCGACTGACGTAACAACACAGCTCGTCTTGACGATCGGAGTTCTCGATGAGCTCAGCCTCCACGGAGAAGCCCCACATCTGGTCGAGTGTATTTCTCTGCAACTCCACTTGATACAGAATCTTGGCGCAAACCTCGACGATCTCATGCGTGTGTAACTGCGAGAAGCAACAAAAATGTTAAAGAGCCAGCCGAAGAGAAAAATATTTCAAAATTGAAAATTCAAATTCTAAATTCAATTTTTAATTTAAATTCTCAATTTTGAAAATTTTGTTTTTAATCAATTCCAATTACATAAGTCTCTATCAAATCGGTTCGATGTGGTACGAAGTAGTTGTGGTCCTCCATATCGCGCCGTTTCTTCACCCTCACGAAGTGTTCCATCGGATTGAGATTCTTCTTCGTACACGCATTCGCCAAGAACTCTTCCACCGTCATCGAATCGCGCCAGTACACCAAAACAAGCTGCTCGGTCAAAAAAAAAAAAAAAAAAACAAACACGCGTTATAAAAGAAAATATAATCGCTCAATCACGTAGATCGAAATACTATAAGTAGACGAGGTTACCTGATTATCTGGAACCGATACTTTCACGGTGTTTTCCTCGTCTCTCGACGATATTTGCAGCGACCTTCTACTCGTCGCGCTGTTCGACCTCGACAACAACGGCGGCCTGCGTTTCGTCGCACCGCGTCCTGCCAGCAAGTTGTTCAGCAACGACGGACTTCGCGCGCATATGAACGCGTGAAACGAGGACACCGTGAATACTCCCAATTTGTTCAACGTTTGTTTCGTTGCGCGAGATACGTGCGTCAGCAAGCTCTGTTCGTAGAAGTTGAAAACTTTTTGTAATAACGTTATAAAAATACAATACATATTAAATATATTAAAAATATATTATTATATAAATACATTCTTCAAAAAAATTAAAAAAACACTTATAGAATGGGATCTTTTTAACTGCAAATAATTGAATTGAATGTTAGAAAGTATTTTTAATTCTAAATGTTACACTTTAAAGAGACCTCGTTGATATTTCCATGAGATTTTCAAATAAAAAGTTATAGATTTTTAAAATGAACTCTGTACTGACTGGTGTTCTTCTAATTTTTCTAAGGAGTGTATTAAATTTATAAATTATATTGTTTATTGCAGTCTCATTTTTCTGTTAATATATCAATAAAGTTCTAGCGAATATAGATTTCAGTGGGCCAAGATCGAGTAAATACAGTTTTAATACTATTTGCAGGTGTTTCGTTCGTTATAAAAAAGAAAGTACGTTCTATTTAAGGTCGATCGATAAAAGACCTATAACGTTCCACGTTAAATGTGCATATCCCGTTATTCCACTCTCGCCGTAAATCTTTCTCACCTTTGGATTGGGTAACTCTCCGCTCTGTAGACTAGCCATATAACAGCGCAAGCGAAATTGCTCGCAGTGCAATCGCTCGAGATTCTCCTCCCACTGCACAATCTGATTGTTGATTTGTTGTTTGGTCTCGAGATCGGAGACGACCGATTGCTGAAGATCGGCCATGTGCTTCAACTTGTAATCCTGTTGATAGGGGAGAGAAAAAAAAGGGAAATATTTAGCGAGACGAAAGATCCGATTAAAGTGCGAAGCTGTATAAAAGTTTGCTAATTGGCTATCGAGAGAAGGGTGAGCGAAGCCACTCGGCCAGTCGTACCGATTCGATTGCCTTTTCCAAACGGAAAATCTCTTCCTGGAGTAGATGGAGGGTGCCGGTCTTGCCACGGTGTCGAGCAAAAGCAGCGGCACAGGCTGAGTGTATGCTGTTCACCCAGTTTTCTAGCTCGACTTGACAAGGCGCCTGGAACATATTCATTTCGTGTGTAATCGATATATTAAAAATTGCTGGGATCGAAGGCTCGAGCACAATCGGAAATGTAACGAACAAGGGCAATCGAGTTAGTAGGGTCCTTCAAAGCACTTTATTAGAATATTTTTGAAAATTCGAGAGTTTGTTATTAAATAAATTGATGAGACTTAACAATTTAAAATTTAAATTCTCGTACTGTTTTGTTATCATTTGTAAAATATGTCGACCTATATTTTGTTATAGAATGAAATCCGGTTTTACAGATTCAAGAACGATTCATTAAACAGATTATTAGATTAAATTTACTGTTCAGAGAACAAATTTCGTGGTATTGAGCAATATTTCTTTTATTTTTTGTTGGTTGCGGTAGTCCTTTCGAGTTGACAAATTACATTTCCGTTCCGACTGTCAAGAAACTACTAGCTTGATTAAAAAATTCTCAATTATGTTTTTCGCGAACCTCGTCACGCCTATTCATTCCGTCTGTTCAAGTTCTCATCGTGCTCAGGCCTTAATTATGATTTTCTGAAAAATCTTTTACCTGGAACAAATAAGCATCGCCGAATGCAGTACTGAGACAGAATATGTAGTCTCGTTTCGGATGCTCCGGAATCGGTTGCATGATCGCACCGTCGACGATGATCAAGTGCTTCGGTGCCGTTTCAACAGCCCTGCTCTCCTGCGAGTCGCACGGATAAAACAACAACGTGGTCCCTTTCAGGCACACCCAGTAACCCTTCCATCCTCTCTTACGAGCCAATTCAATCTGATGTTTCTTTCGCAGCAGCCACTTTTTAACGCTTAAAAATCTGTTTGGAGGAAAATTAAAAAATTCGCATGTAGTACATTTCATTTATTAATTCTCTGGCGTAGTCGAGGTCATTACTCATTTCGCTTCAATTTTTTTCGCTTACCCAGCTTTTCTCACAGCCCCGGTGCAGTTGAACGAAGCAGCCGCCGTTCCAGTTTGCTTGCGATACGGCGAATTGATGACGCTCTCGCCCTCGTCGTCGTCGCTTACGGCGGTCGTGAGTGACATACGATCGTCGTCGGACATCTACGAACGTCGAACGCGAAATCGAAATTCAATTCTTGCCTCGTTAATCTCCAGAAAATATAAAAAAACAATAACAAAATGAAAATTAAAAAAAAAAAAAAACCAGAAAAACATTGGTAAAAATCGAAACCTGAAATCGTTGGAATTACGTGGCCGGTGCAAGTCGCTAACGGAGTGATTACAAAAAAGATGAAAAAACGTGCGATAAACTCCTGACGAGTGTCGGAGAGAGATCGTCGGGTTTTTTACGTTTTTTGCGAAAAATAAAGAGAAACGGAGTGAATAGAAAAGGGGGGTAAAATAGAAAGAGAGAGAGAGAGTGAATAAAACATCGAAGGGAGTGCGTCGTTGCGAATCGGAAAAACAATTATCATTATCGCGAGCGGAGAAACGATTTGTCGCGTTGGACGCTCTCGTATCGCGCGTTTCGTTCGACAATGAAAATTATTGCGGTGGACTCGTTTGTTCGAATATGCCATTCCGCGAGTAAAAGTTGCTTCCCGAACAAAGATCGCGTCCGGTTTTCTCTCCTGGGGAAAATTCTGCGGGAGATTCGAAAGTTTGAAATACTCGCCGTGTGAAAACCGTAAAGGCGGAAAATTGAAAATTCTAGGGTTTCGATTGTTCGACGTTGTACCGAAGGCGAATAAAGTCTATCAAATTTACGCGTAATATCGAACTCGAATGAATTTATCGATTCGTTAAAAATTGACAATGCGAGAAATTCTAGGGACGGCGTTCGTTTTCCTTTTTCCACATCGAGGGGTTGCAAGGCTGGCAAGATAAATAAGTAGAAAAATGTAAATATAGGCATCCCATTTGTCTCGTTAGTGTCTCAAAATCGAAGCATTTCTTTTCACCATTATCTTTTATTAGTTCAATTTCGTAAAATCTAGAATTCTATGAAACCAAGATTAACAACAACATAATATTACAATAATATTATATTATTATTACTATCATCGTCTTAAGGCAGCTGATATCTGAATTTTCATTCGCATAACATTTATAATAACAAATAACTTTCAATCGTATCTTTTGCCTCCCACGCATCGACTACCTTTAATGAATATTCATTTTCTCAAACCAAAATGTTGAAGATTCGTAAATTATTGACTTTGAATGAATCTGAATGAATTTGAATGAATATTCGTTAGATTTTTTTCTCTATAACGTTATTATTGTCATAATAGTGGTTTTACTGTAATTGAATTTCACCAATCGCGTATAATTGTAACTGTGAATGCTTCGTTCTCGAGATGTACGAGTGGTAAAATCGGAAAATGGGGAGGCCGTGTGCCGGTCGATAATAAATTGACTTTCCGGTGGACTCGCGGCGTCTCTACCTTTTTAGTATAATTGGTCATACCGCGGAGTCTGTCGCGTATCCCTCTGAGGCTATCGCTCGCCCAAGAACTTACGACTTTTTTGAGAAAGTCGGCATTGCACGCGTCCGCCGTAATGTGCGGATGATAGTGACAGTAACAGCCTTCCTTCAGCAGCTTCATGCTTCGCCTCGTCGAGCCGTTGCTCCCGTTAATCCGGTGCATTATCTCGCGCTTCGTCGCGTTAAAACCGGCTATGTAGCGCTCCGCCCACGTGCTAAGGGCACCGTTGACGATCCTCAACAGCCGGAAGTAGTAGCCATCTCCCAATCCCGGATTGACCTTCTCGTTCACGCTCCGGCAATTGAACCAGTACAGCTTGCGCGTCTCGTTTATGCATATGACGCTGATCGTGTGTCGTCTGCACAGGCAAAAGTATTTCTTGCATTGGCGCTTGTGTAGCGTCTTCAAATCCGTGTAACTGCTAGCCGGATTCAGCAGATCCAGACTGCTGTTGTAACACCTGATCGCCCATTTCGGTTCTACCATTATTATTATTTATTTATTTTTTTTTTTTTGCGCCGGTGAATTTTATATCTGTCCGCGTTTACGAGGGTGGGACTCTCATTCGTGATTGTGTTTATTCGTGGGTGCAGTTTCTATATCTCGTGCCACTCGAAAATATTGCCCGATAAGAACCGGGGGGTGCAGTTTACACACTCATCGAGTGTCTTACGAGCCACTCCGATCGAGTGGGTGCACTCGTTAAGCGATATATTCCCGACTATCTATCTCTCTCTTACGGGTACACACACTCGCACATGCACACTGTACACACACACACACACACAAACACTCGTTCACTTTCGCTCAACCCCCTTCCTTACCTCTGCCAAAAAAAACACACCCTCGACGTATCGTTCTCGAGGTGAATCTATTCGCCTCTTACTTCTCGATAAATGATTTTTTTTTCGTATACTCTCTATCTATCAACGAAATTTAAACTCTGAATTTCGCGAAATAGCGGCAACACTATTTATATCTGTAACAATAATTATTTGTGTTCCTTCACCTCGAAAAACGTGGTGTCAAATTTGTCGAATATTTATCGATAAATAAATATTTCTATTTGTATACTAATTTCACTCTTAGCAACAAAATATCACCTTATAAAAATATTTTCTCGGCCTCTGATAATGCTTTCGTTTCAACATTTGATTTGACTATACAGCAACGATCGAATTCTTATATTTCTCAATTGTACGATCGTTATCAACGTCCATCACTTCTCAATTTCTCGTTGCCTGTTCCACATTTCCAAACGCATGGAAAAAGATCCAAATTGCGGGCTGACTGGTGCCTCCATTTGTCAAAATTTTCTTTCGTCAATTCCAGAAATATAATTGAAAATTTTGATAATTGGGTCAAATTACTCCAACTGGAGCAAAAGAAAATCAATTTTCGACTTTTCCTTTTTCATTCGTGTCGTAAAAGCTATTATTGTAATACGTATACTCTCAGAGTAGAACTTTCATTTCTCGGTGTCAAAATCATCAGGAATAAAAAAACTCTGTTGACGAAAGTGCATCGTGCATTGGGTCACGAGGCCGAAGCTCGAAGCTCGTATTGTACAATCGATGACGTTCGCTCTCTGCCACTCTCTCCCTCTTTCTCTCACTCTCTCTCTCTCACACTCTCTCTCTCTCTCTCTCTTTCCCTCTTTCTAACTCTCTACTCTCCCGAATCACTCAGCTGTTCCACGAAACGTCATCAAGGCCTGCTCGTCGTCGAACAACAACTGTACGTCAAAATCAACGAAAGAATTGTTATTGTTTTCGCTGTTGCGTTCGAAACAACACCAGACGCACTCCTCGTGTTTGTTTCTCCCTCCCCTTCACGGTACTCTCACTTTTTGATCCACGGGCCAATGATCGTGATGCGATATCGAGCGAGATGATAGCGAGTGATGAAGAAAAGATAGAGAAAAGAAAGAGAGAGAGAGAGAGAGAGAGAGAGAGAATGAGCGAGCGAACGAGAGTGATAGAGAGAGAGCGAATGAATTAGCGAATGCAACGAGAATGGATGGATAAAGCGAGTATGGTGCGAGCGAGAGGGAGAGCTTCCGGATAGATTTTCTTCCGCTCTCTCCTCCGTGTACAGCGTTCGATGCACACGCGGGGATGTGCAGCCGCGAACGTGCTTGGCTCCGGACTGCTGACGGAAAATAGGGAAGAGAGTCGCTGGCTCTGGCCAGCCGCGCGCGTAGGGGGAATCAATACCACGGCGTTGCGCGCGCGAGAACAGGAGAGCAGAGTGGGCGGTGAGAAAGGTGACGAGAGCAAGAGAGAGAGAGAGAGAGAGAGAGAGAATGAGGTGGGAGGTGGAGTTTTGGTGTGACGTAGGTACGGCGTAAGCGCAGTACGCGTAAATGCACTGTGTGCAGCACAAGCGCACCGAATCAAACGAAAATGTATATACGAAAGAAAGAAATGCAGAGAAAAAAGAATTATACGTATCTCTCTCTCTCTCTCTCTCTCTCTCTCTCTCTCTCTCTCTCTCTCGCTCTCTCTTTTTCTCTTTTCACCTCTCAAAAGGCACCAACGAACTTACACGTACACGTGGATGTGTGCGCGCTTGCGAGTGTGTGCGTAATTAATGGTAGAAAAAAGATGTATCCGGGAATATGTGTCACGCATGCCAATGCAGCTCTTCTAGATGCGGGGTATTTTGTTTAACGACGGTCGAAACTTTTACGTCTCTCTCTTCCAGCAAATCCTCGGTGCTGTATCTGATCTTTTCGACGTCCTCCGCCATTTCGTTGAGGTTTTCTTTCTTCTCCTTTTTTTTGGCAGATAGAGAAAAAATTAACAAATGATAAAAATACGTTGGAGGTTTGAAAGAGCTCCGGAGTTTCTCTTCTGTGGCGCGTTGCGAATCTCGGTCGACGATGCTCCTCTTGCGACTCTCGTGGCTGATGCAAAAAGGTGTATCATTCTCGCAGGAAAAAGGGAGCACGATTGCGCGCGCGAGCCACCGCCGTCATCGTCGTTTGCGCATGCACTTGTGTCGGGGAGGCGAAAGAAGGAAAACTATGCCGCTCTTTTTATCGTGCAACGGGGCTTGTCGCAGCCCGCGCGTCATCCGGGGAGTTTGCCGAGAACGCACGCCAGGTATTCGCCGAGCTAGCGTGCGACAGTCGCGTGAAAACGCGCAGGTCGCTACGAGAGAGGTAGGAGAAGGAAATATTTACCTGCCTCGAATCGATTTTTAATTAAAACGAGGAAAAAAAAATCAACTGAGAACGAAAGAGTAATTATAATCTGCGTAACTGATTAGGAGGCTTGATAAGGCGGTCGATGCACTCACCTCTGACGATGTCAAATAGCAGAGACGTGAATCCGTGCTTTCCAGAGATGCTTGCTGAACGATTCCGTAACGGCCATCGCGATCGGACATGTACTCGGATCTTATGCTGTCTTGCCGGTCGAACGTACCCCTGAAAATTTTCAACATTTTTATTCCAACTCGTATCAGTCGCAAATTTGGTATTTTTATTTAGCATAGAGAAAAAGATATTTTAGTTGAATAATTTTTTCACAATGATTGTATAAATTCACCATATAAATTTAAATATTAATTATAAATAATATTAATTTTTTTTCATTCCCAATTTTTGTTTCATAAATATAGATATCTTTCAAATTATTCATCTAAATGTAGAGTACATACTTATCTTCTCTAACGCTAACTCTTTCCCGATATGAGATTTAAATCTATAATTCTTTGGTTAATAAGTGACAAATTAATGCTAACCACCTGTGCTCGAGAGAATCAGTTCTATTGGATTTGTAACCACTATCATTGAGACTACCCTCGTGCCTCAACGACGGCAACGATTCCCAAGGTGAATCGCGCTTGTGACTCGAATAACTCGGATTCATCGAACTCGAAGCTGCGGAACCGAGGGTGGAGCTGCCGGACTGCCAACCATCCGAACGACGGAACCATTGAGCTCGTGCCGACTCGCCTATGCAGCCGACGCATCTTGAATGCCGAAACGCAGACCATAAATGTAACTACATCGATCGCTGATAGTAACCATGCAATTTGCCGTTAATTAGTTACCGAGAATTATAGTCGCTAAGATATCCACGTTCTCGTTCGCGTTCGGCCTCGCGTTCTCTTTTCTCTCTTATCATTTCGTTGCGATCGCTGTAATAACCGTCACGATCCTTGCTATTTTGCCTTTCATTGCAATATCTATACGATAGTGGAAGAGTCGATGATTTGTTTGTGCTTGAGCCTACAAAAATTACAGAAAATTATTAATAATATTTCATAATTATTATTTTAATTTGATTCATTGACAATCAACATAATTAGTAAACAATTTCTACTTACGTCTACGCGAAACGTGAGGAGTTCGTTGTACATTCATCGGTAGATTTTCGGCAAATTCTGAAAATTGTATAAAAGGTCACATCTTGCCAATAAGGTTACAGATATAAATATTTGCCTGGGTAATTAATTGCAAGCCTAAACATAAGCGTAAATATCTGTGAAAACAACAATAATGAGCAACGAATGAACGTAGAGTGGTGGTTGACTGAACGTTGAACACAGGAATTACCAAATAAATTTAAAATATCTTTTCTTTTTGATGTCTCGAATGATTCCAATTTCAAAATATTCAGAGGTACAAAAAAAATTTAAAAAAAGTCAATTAGCTTTCAAATGATCGAATAGGAATTGAATTGGCCGATTTTTCGGTATTTCCAGCGTCGATGATAATGATATAAGCCGTACCTAAATTCTCCATGCTCTGCGTAAGCAGGGCCTCGAAGGTACGCAAGCTGTAACTTTCGGCGTCCATACCCTTCGCGAGTGTGTTCCGTAAATGCATCTCGTACTCGAGGAGCAAACGGCTGTTAGGACTGCCGGGCGTCGACACCGACTGCATACCCTGCTGCTGATATGGCCCGTTGTTGCAACGACGCGATACGCAATGATTCGGCTGCTCCATATCCGAATTCCCATTCGACGAGCTCGGGGTGGTCGCGTAACACTGATTGTCGAAGATCACATTGTCCGAGGGCGGAGACATGTCACCTGTGCATCGACGTTCCAAATCTAAGTACGCCCTGCCACCACGATTGCCTGTGACAAATAAGCGATGGACATCGTGCAGATGGATGACGAGAAATGTGTGATGCGGATTGTGAGGCAACCTCGGAACTCTCATTAGTTTAATAACGTATCGTTATAATCTAATGTAGTAGTATTACTATACAATTGATAAAAACAACTCTAACGAATTTTCTGATTTTCATTGTTAACTAGAAATAACTATTTTTCTTCAACGCTGTAAAATTTGACTCTGTTTCTATAACAGGCCGTTTTAATGAATTCGAATGATATTAGATATTTAATGAAAATAAAATCAATCTAACACACAATCTAAAGTATTTTGCGGTGTGAAAAGCGCAATTGTTTTTCACCTAACTAGAATGAATTAACAAAGCGCAGAAAAAAATGTCGATTCGAATACGATAACGCAGAATAAAAAAAATCAATACCGCCATACTGATGACCCATGTCGTGAACGCTCCTCGAGTTTTGAAATTTGTTGTTATAAGCGGCGCGATGGAGATGAACGTAATTCTCGTTTTCCATCTCGGACATGTACTTCTGATTGTTATTGTTAGGATGATAGTGATGATAGTTGTGATGATTGTGACGTTTCCTGGTCATTTCCGGCGATGTCACCGGACTGTCGATACTCGACATCGGTTTGAGCATACGTTTTAGCGTGTTAGAATCGAGATTTATGCCGCCGTTTTGCGCATTCTCGATTCTCATGTCGTCGGTGCTCTTACTTTTCGACTTGCGGCCGCCGCCGTGATTGTTATTCATTATGTTGAAAATATTGCCGTTTTGCATCTCCAATTCCGTGTAATCAGCGGACTTGGTGTGATGCAATTGTTCCTTGCGATGAAGCGATTTATTCTGCAGTGTACCACCAGCTTGTGTACCCTCGGACTTCAACAGCTCCGTGCCGTTTTGTTGACAAAAGTCTTGATTCTTCGACGGCTTTTTCGGGGAAATTGAGCTTTTTTCTTCCGGGCTGTCGATCTGGAGAGAATAACAGCAATCATCATTTATCATATTCAAATAAATAATTCATGTTTTTAAAATATCAGAAAGAGGAAGAGATTTCCTGGAATTGTAAATTAAACAAAAATTTGAATACCGTACTTTTGGTTAATGCAGCGGTATTGATTTAATTGTCGAATTTACCAAATAATGGTTGGTCATTACGATGAGGTCATCCGAATGAATATTCACTCACATGAAAAAATTTCAGTGTTTACAAAATCAAACTAAAGTTTTGTTGGATCCCGATTCAATGAATAAATTTGTTAAGCTCCAAGAAATCTTTTCCCATGATTTTTATGCAGTAACCAAAACAATGCCAAATAATTATCACCTGAGATCCCACAGTGGCCGTACTGATACCGACGTTAGCAGTCTTGGGCGTCGTTTGGCACGTTTCATTCTGCTTCTCTTTCTTACCAGCCTCGCCAGGCTTCATGGTTTTTCCTGGCGTGGCGCTCTGATTGTTCACGTTGTCGTACAACGAGGCGCTCGACGTAGCCGTGGTGATTTTGTCACGACCAGGTGTCATGTCCATCTCCGTCGATCTCGCCATTGTTCTTGGAAGCGTGGAAGGGCCTACGATTCGAATTTCAAAAATACGATTAATTAACTCATCTATGAACAATAATTACAAGTTAAAGCACAGAATATCTCACCGCAGGTTCCACGATATCTGCTGTCCTGGCTCCGCATTCGGGCAAATTGCTCCGGCGTCATGCACGTGCATTGCGGCTCTCGGGATCGACTCGGCGAGGCTGGAGTCGAGACTGGCTTACGGCGGGCTTTTACTTTCTGTTTGTTCGGAGGTTCCAATTTTAAGGAATAAGAAGAAGACGCTTTTCTTGATATTTTGAATGACGGGGACTATACCGAAAAGTAAATAAGAAAAATAATCGTATTAAACTAATTATATCGACACAGAAAAAAAAATATGATTCCAAAAAAAAATTCTAAAAAAAAAAGTTTCGTACCCATAAAACAAAGATAAAAATAACCTACGTCGAGTCGAACTTACGCAACACTCCCTGAATTGTTTGGCATCGATAGGGGAAGTAAAATTTAAACCCCACGTGTCGTTGGTCACCGTGTCCTTCCAGTAAACAAAACATTCAGACGCTTGACCAATACGTGTACCTGATTTTGAGAATAAAAATCGTAGAGTGAGTAGAAATTTGCTGGTTTTGTTCGTCGCGGAGAATATTTTTCGCTTACCAGGTTGAACCAGTCGTACGTCCAGGATTTTGTCCACCTGGCTGTTGTACGCTGTTATATGGAAGACACACTCGGGGGAGTCCTGAACGCAAGTGATGTTCACGGGTACGAGATCCTCCGATACTTGTTGCCATTTGACCGTGCCAGCGCCACTCGCGCTCACGTGAAACACTTCGGCCCAGAGCCTAAACAATCTCGTTATTACATGGTACGAAAATCAAAGACCAACGAATAATCGGTAATATACATTATCGTTGTGGTCTACATGAATTTTTACTCAGCAGCAGCCGAAACCAAAAAAGTCAGCGAGATTGAAAGCTTGCAATAGAAAGCGTGATACGTTAAATAGAAAGAGGGAAAGTAAAAAATAAAAAGAGAGATAGTATGAAGATAGGAAAAGAGAGGAAGAGAAGTTTAACACTAAACCTATTGAAATTTTATGTATACTAATTTTTTTTTATGTACAGTAATTCTTAAAATTATTTTCACATGATAAAAATAAAAATATTCAGGATACTTTTAACGCAGTTATTATTATCTTTTTAATTCTAGCAATGAGCAATTTGTGATTAAAATCTGTCTGTCTATACAAGTGTAAGAAAAACTACTCAAAACAGTTTTAATCCTATTTATTTTACACTATCCAACTATTTGTCTTCTAATATAATGTCATTATTTTCAAATAAATCTATATTCATAATTAATTTTTTGTATACAAATAGCAAAATATGTGATTTAACATCGTTTCATAAATTATTCAAATTCAATAATTCGAATTCAAAAGAAATCTTATGTCTCTGGTAGGTTTAGTGTTAAGAAATTTGAAAATCAGGGAAAGTAGGACAGTAGAATTAGAGTTAAAGAGAAAGATAGAGAAGAGAGAGAGAGAGAGAGAGAGAGAGAGAGATAGAGCGATGGATAGAATTTAATGCATTTGTAAGAGAAGCACGTCTCGTCGCAGTTATATATACATATATATGCATATATATATCTACAAAGAGTGAAGTATCATAACGAGGCCAAACATGATCGAAAGAATGGATATTACAATGCGGTTCAATGATCGAATGATTATGGTATGCGCACCTCTTCCTCTCTCTTAAGCTTCCGCACCTGAGCAAGTGGCCAGTATCGCCCCTGCGCCCTCCACCGCCGCCCATTCCGCCTCTCGCGCCCGCCTGCCATGGCGAGTCCTCGTAACGGTACGCCTTTCTGATAAGGGGCGCGCAACTACAAGAAAGCTTGTTTCCCATTCTTTCTCCAATCCCTTTCCTCTTTCGCACCCAATTATTCTTATACGTATATATATATTTTCTTTTTCCTCCTTCTCTCTCCTGTTCTCCCCTTTATTATTCTCGCACACGTACGCGCAATTTTTTTCTGGGTCACGATTGTTTTTCTTCTCAAGCGTGCATTCTGCGTGTGGAATATTTTTCCTCTCTCTCTCCCTCGTAGCACGATCACTCGAAAATTGCGGAATTCTCGCTGGCGAATCGATTCGACTCATCGATCTCGCAACTCTCGCAGCGGTTTGGCTCGTCGCACGACTTTTGGCACCGTTTCACTGGACATCTTGGACGCGTATAACGCACCGCCCCCTCCTCCGCTCTCCCTCGTCCTTAATAAACGTTTTGTCAATTTTTTTTACCACCACCACCACCACCACCACCACCACCAGCCCACCGTATACTCGCGTCTTCTTGGTTTACAGAGGTCGGCGAAGCACACTGCACGGCAGGGACGACGCCCCACGACATCGGCGTGCACGTACGGCCGAGACACTCTCTTCCCCTTTTATTCCTCTTCTCTTGATCTCCTCTCCGCTCGCTTTTTTCTTCCCTTTTCTTCTTTATTGTCACGTCGCCCGTTACAGCTCGCGGTGACATCAGCTTCGCATTGCCATCGTCGCTGTTGATGTATGCGAGAAAAAAAAAAATAGACAAAATTAACCACAGAAATTATTAATTGAGTCTCGAGAATGTAACGAAAACAATTTTTGCGTGGAAAAATAAATAATCCCTCTCTCTCTCGGCTCGAACGAATATTCGTCCGACCACACGCCGATCTTCACTACTGAAACGCCACTCGATGCGTCAGACTGAAAATATACGCCTCGAAAAAATTTGGGGAACCCTGAGAATTTAACTTCTGACTACAAATTTTTTACAAAAATCATCCAGAAGCTCGAAAAGCTCAAAAATCTTAGATAAAAACTCAGAGCAAGCTCGACTAGTGTTTCTTTGATTTTTTCAAGGAGTACATTCCGCCCCCACCCCTCTGATTACGTCGGTTCATAAACAAATACGTCATCAATGAAAATTTCGAGCCCGCACTTTGACATTCGTCGTAGCACCCACACGCGTAAATTTCTTTGCCGTCTGTGCACAAAGAAAGGCGTATTTACTACTTGGGGAATTCTTTATCCTTTCCACCTTTATTTCGTTAATTAAACGTTCAATCCAGCGTGTGAACAATGAGGGCACGCTACACAGGATAATTACAGCGATGACACCAGCGAGGTTACTGAACCATCGTGTGTGTGTATGGGCTCGACGTAATACGCAAAAAAATATACGCCATGTTACCTAATCCCGTTTATCGACACACACACTCACTCACACGCACTTTTACGCGTAACACCGCATAAATACAATTTTTCCGCGAGCCCAACGAAATTACACGATTTACACACTTCCAGCTACTTTTCGCCGTACGCGGATGAAATTACACGCATCGATCGAGTCCTAAATATGAATGGCTCGTAGTGTGAGTGGTAGGGTCGCTCGCCTCGAGATAGATACGCCCGTGGGTCGATCATTCAAAAAAAAAAGAATTAAAAACCACAAGGAAAGATTATTTTGTTAAAAAAAAAAAAAACACGAAGTAAACGAGAAGCACTAGCGTCGATACTTTGTAAATATTGCCGATGCACGGATGAAAAAGACGCGAAAAATAAACAAATACTCTCGGCTGCCATTTTGAGATCGAGGTTCGAAATCGGCAGTTTCTCGGAATACCGTGACGGTTGCGATTCCTCGAACGTCTCGATAAACACTGCACCATCCGCTCGGGCACCGCCGTCACCGCTGCCGCCACCGCGGCACACACGATCAACGCCCCGCGCGCAGAAGACAGCGTAGAAGGATCAGCCCTGTTTTTGTACGGGGAAAAAAATATTTCGAGTGTATCAAACTTTCCCTACGTGAAACGAGAGAAACCCCCGGATCATTTTTCCCTGCGTGCGAGAGAAGAATTCGGGGGAGGATGAAAAATGAATTCAGCTACGAAAGAGAGAGAGAGAGAGATAGAGAGGTGACTCACCGTTGCGGCGAAAGGGCGTCTCGTTTCGAGACATTTCGCGTTTATTTACCGCACGAATAAAATCACACCGATGAACGGACTTGGATTGAAGATCGCGAGAAAATTAGGGGAACTTGAGAAATGTTCGCTCTCGCTCGCTCGCGAGAGAGAGAGAGAGAGAGAACTGGTCGAATGAGGTTAGGACTGGAGATGACGGCCGGGAGTAGGGGTAACGATATACGTATGCATATAGATATATCTGGTACGGCGTAGGGGTGGTTCACGGTATCCACCCTTTTTCCCCTCCGCGCGCGCCGCGAAATTGTTAGAAAAAAAATGCGAATTTTTCCTCGAGCGGCACTTCCACGGTCGACGTGTACGAATCGACGCACGTCGACGACGTTACGAGGGCGAGGTTAGACGCGACGGCTTATACGCGCGATTCCGGAATTGTAAATAAAATACAGGAGGAAAGAGAAGAAGAAATCCTCGCGAGCGACGTAGCCATGGATACTGCACAGGATCGGCTCGAGAGGCAAAACTACCCCGCGCCAGCGCCAGCGCCGAAGTGCAGAGGGGGCGAGAGAGAAGGAGCTATACGGCTGTGTGTATAGTTTCTCTCTCCTTCTCTCTTAGACGAGGAGGAGTCCCGATAGGCAGGCGCGCGCGAGCGCAAATGCTCGCCCCTCGCCCGAAAATGTCAATATCCTCTCTTGGCTGCGTCTCCCTCTCTCTCTCTCTCTCTCTCATCCGCCCTTACCCTTCCGCTATTCCGAATGCCCACCCCTCACTGTATGCACTTTTCGATTCTCCAACGCACACCCACTGCTACCTCTCTCTCTCTCTCTCTCTCTCTCTCTCTCTCGCCATCTTCCATCCGCGCCCTTTCCTTACAATATCGCGATTCAAACGCTACACCCGAATTTCGTATTCTATTAATCTCTCTTACTTCGAATCGCATCGGTCACGCTCCTTTATAATTCTCCAGTTCACCCGATGAAGGTTTATTCGTTTTTCGGCGTACGATAATAACCTCCAAACGAGAAAATCTCTTCTTCTGCTTCGTTTCATTCGTAACGGGTTTTTCTGTTCGAAAATTGTTAGTTGGACAATTCGGTTTTTTACTCACCCTGATAAGTTGAAAGCGGTATTAGTCAATTGTTCATGAGCGTCGTCGCCGTCCGTCAACGTCGCCGTCAGCCGACCTCGCCGACGTCGTCGGCGACGTTGTCGTCGTCGTCGTCGCCTTTCGCACGTTCGTTTCGAACGTCGTACGGTCGTCGTCCCACACCCCTATACATCCGAGACGTAACCATAGTGATCCGCGATCGATATCGAGCATGCGCATTTTACCGTTTCGTTTTATATAGAGGGTATAAATACTAGAAGTGTACCTACTCGTGTTTCTCTTATTGTTTCTTCGAGCAAAATTTGACCTATATTTGCTTCCCGTTACCCTCTAATGTTGTCGTTCATTTTTCCGTTACCATGAACCGTTATGTTGCAGGATACGAAGGTTCAAACACGATTCAAAAAATTCTATTAGCTGTTGAATTGCGATTATCTTTCGTTGGTTTAAAACTAACCTCCCGAGTACAAATATTTGTTAACAGTACATCGACGTCCAATAGAAATTCTATCTGTTATGAATCTAGCCAATGAGATTTCGAGTGCCATTTCTGTCTCTCGTTTACAAGATTCAATTGAAAGACTACGTATGTTGTATGCATGTCGACAGCGAGCCCATTAAAATTGGCAAATAAGCCGCTCGTGTTTTACCATAAAATATTAAACTATCCTGTTTTCAAAGGTGAAACGAGGATCGGTACGACTGATTCACCTCTAAATTACTTTATATACTTTCTGAAAAACATTAATTATTTTTCGCGGGAATATTCTACTTACGGTGAAATTCAAATAGTCATAGAATTGATATTTTCAATGTTTTATGTTCTGATGCATCGTCTGTTATATTTTCAGCTTGTTAATTAATTTGGATGATAGAATGAATAAAAATGTTCCTGAATTCGTAAAGTATGTTTTTTAAATAAATAGATTACTCGTTAATGTGTTAAATGTATTTGCTTTTTAGAAGACAATGCATTCTCCGTTCTTAACGTATTGTTGTATAAATAATCAGATTTTCAAGAAAAATCAATTTTCTGAAATTCAATAAGCATTTTAATTTGTACTGAAATAACCTAGTTCCATTACAATAAGAACAAAATACGATAATATCGTATTAATTAACCGAAACAATGGCAACAATAGGTATATTCTTTATTTTTCTAAACATGCTGTTCTCATTACATACTACATACATATAAATATTAACTATTATGCTTTTAGTCTCTATAGTTTTTGTAGCAAAAAATGATTAAACAATGTCTTGCACTTTACTCAAATTGCTGATTTTAAATTTGATAAACAGCGCATCAAGTGCATAACACGAAAACTTAGGGTTAGGCTTGGTGTTGGTATCTCTGCTATCCAGTATATAAACTTTTGCTCTACAATGAGCGGTATATAACTTGACGTTTTATATTTAACATGTAAATATTGAAATTATGAAGTAATGACATTATTATATAAGTTATAAATATAATGTTATTTTTTTTTCAGAGCTATTTTCAGATTGTCATTCTGAAATACAAGTCTTAAATTTCATTTTCCGACTAACAATTTTATCATAACCTAAAATGTTGAAAAAAGCTATAACAAGTATAAAATCAAAGAATACATTAATTCCATCTCGGAATTCGGCAACCCTTGCTAAAAAAATAAAAGATCAAACAACAGATAGAATGCAAGCATGGCAAATACATTCTTATGATGGTATAAATTCTATAAAATTATCGGATGTCAGAATACCACCAATTTTGAAGCCAATGGATGTTTTAGTGAAAGTAGAAGCAGCAAGTGTCAACCCTATAGACATAGCAATGACAAGTAACATCAATTATTTCAACACCTATTATTCAAATTGAATTTTTTTTTATCAACATTATTGTTATAATATCTATAGAAGGATATGGTGCTAAAGTATTAAATGTCATGCGAGATATTGGAAGCTGCGATGTTTTTTCAAGAAACATGACAGATTTACCACTTACTCTCGGTAGAGACTTTTCAGGCTCAATTGTGTCTAAAGGACATGGAGTTGGAGACAGGTTGAAAATAGGTGATTCTATTTGGGGTGTTATACCAGTGGAAAAACAAGGCTGCCATGCCGAATTTGCTGTTGTTGATAGTAACTTTGTAATTACTTTTTAATACTATAATCTTTAATTTATTGATTACATAAAAATTCTAATTTTCAATTAGGTGAATGTACGTCCTCAAAATTTATCTTATACAGAAGCAGCTAGTATATTATATGCTGGGTTGACAGCTTGGTCAGCATTATGGTGGACAGGTGGATTGTGTTATAAAACTGGTATTGCAACCAGAGGTCACCAGAGGGTTTTAGTTTTGGGAGGTTCTGGAGGAGTAGGATCTCTTGCCATTCAACTTTTGAAATCATGGGGTGTAATTGTATGTAAATCTATTGAAGATCTAATAAGTGATACTGAGAACAAATCATATTAATTTTATAGGTGGTAACAACTTGTAGCACAGATGCTGTACCCTTACTTGAAAAGTTGAATCCTGATATGATAATTGACTATAAAGAAAAAACAGCAGATTTTGATATTATTCGGGAAGGACCTTATGAAATAATATTGGATTGCTCTAATCAGGGACCTGATAAAATTAGGAAAAAGAAGTATCCATTTGAAGTTTATATAGGATTGAATTCGCCTTTATTAAAAAATATTGATGATGATGGCTTTTTATTTGGAGGACTGAAAAATATAAAAACTTTATTAACATCTAATTTATCTCAAATTCAAGGCCAAGGTGCAATTAGATACGGTTTTTTCATGCCATCAAAAATGGGAATTGATTATTTGCAAGAATTAGTTGAACTTCAAAAAGTAAAATATTATTATATATAAAAAATGCAATTTTATAAGAATTGAATATTTTTCTATATATTATCTATTGCAGCTCCAGCCAGTGATTCAACAAATTTATAAATTTCAAGACTTACCAGAAGCATATAATAGAGCTAATCAAGGACATTTGCGAGGAAAACTTATTATAGATATGAAATAATAATGAAAAATGTATTTATTTACAATAAACGATTGTTTTATAATATTGTTATATTTATAATTTATATTTTGATACTTTTACGATTTCGTTCATCGGTACAAAGTGTATTAATTTGTAGTCCTAATTTATTTTTAACATCATACCAGCTATTCACTGCTATTTCTGTTGCTCTGTTTCTTCCTTGATTTAAGGTTGATTCCAGATATTGTGGCTCATTCAGTAGCTTGGATATTTCCTCACGAATTGGTTTTAATGTTTCAATTATTACATCAGCTAATAATAACTTGTATCTGAAAAATATGAAAAGAAAAATTGAAGAATATATTCATTTTAATTTTAATATTTTTAATAACCTTCCAGTATCTAAGTCTCGAACATCCTTGCAAATATCATCTGGTGTTTTGCCAGTTAATAATGAATGAATGGTAATAAGATTTGCAACACCAGGTCGGTTCTCAGGCTCAAATGTTACTTCAGAAGTAAAATCTGTTATAGCTTTTTTCAATTTATTTAATATAACTTCTGGCTCATCAATCAAATCTATTCTACTTTTCACATCATTATCGGATTTTGACATTTTTTTAAGAGGATCCCTTAAAGATTTTATTCTTTCACCAGCATTATCTATTTAAATATTAAATAATTGATTAATGAAAAATAAAATTATATGTATTTCATCTCCATTAGTGACTTGAAATACTAACTTGTTACCATAGAATGTGGTATTGGGAAAGTTTCTCCAAATTTTGTATTGAAAATATGAGCTAAATCTTGTGCTAATTGTATATGTTGTACTTGATCTTGTCCTACTGGTACATGTGTAGCTCTAAACAATTAATTGAGTTACAATGTTTTTTAAATTTTATAAGAAACTGTAATCAATGAAAGTAATTACCTATATAGTAATATATCAGCAGATTGTAAGACTGGATAAATATAGAGACCAAGAGGTATGTCTTTTAGCAATTTACTTTTTTCTTTGTATTGTGGTAAATGACCTAATCTAGGTAGTGTTGTTATACATCCTAATACCCAACATAATTCTGCATGCATAGGAACTGTAGATTGTTGAAATAAAATACTTTTTTTTGGCTCTATACCACAGGCTATCAATGTAGCGGTCATTTTAAGAATATCTTCTCTTAATTTTTCAGGTTCCTTAAAATGGATTTAGAATAAAAATATATATTTTAATATTCTGATATACATTTTATTATACTTGTTTCATGGTGATAGAATGCATATCTACTATGCTCCAAATACAGTTCTCTTGAGAATTTTGAAGTTTCATCCAATTTTGAATGGCTCCTAAATAATTACCTAAATGGACATTACCAGTAGGTTGAATTCCAGAAAATATTCGTTTTGGATACTTTTTCTCTGATACCTATAAGCACATAAAAAATTAGACTAGAATAAAAATGTTTGTAATAAAAAATTACAAACCTTATTACAGTAAGTTCTTTCAATTATCTTAGAACTAAGATTATTCTGATTGGAAAATAACAGTTTGAAATAATTTTGGTAGATAAAGCAATTTTTTATAGCCATTATTTATTTTTATGGAACAGTTTTATACAACGTATGTGACAATTTAGAAAAATAATTTTTTTTTAAATATTATACTTAGGAATTCGCAATTTTTTATTCGAATATTCAAAAATGCTTCTCAGAATATCTTTTTTCTTTTCAAAGATTATTAGTAGATATCTTTTTTTCTTTCATTCGATTCTATTACAATAAACCAGAAAAATAAATATTCGTAACGTTATAAGATAATAAACATTTCAGCAAACGATGTCACATCTGCTGTAGAGTGTAACCTGAAAAACTCATGACATGACATAACCTAAATATATCATTGCTTGCTTGTAAGAAATGGCAAAGCAGCAAGAAGAACGGGTTCTAAATTTTAGCGTTTCGTAAAACGCTTAATTCATAAATAAGAATCTCTATTAGTGACAATTTATCGATGTAAGTGTGTTCTAATGAAGTACAAACATGAAACACTAAAGAAACTAAAGTAAACTATCTTATCAACTTCTAAACTGTTCCTTAATTATTAAAATATTATTTTTATCATTGATGATAAGGATAAAACTCAAATTACAGTAGAAAAAATAATTCCAACATTTGTTAACTTAAAATTCTATCATGTCGAATGAAAATGAAAATATTCCAAATAAGAAGATGATGCCAGTAAGTAAAATGCAGATGTAACTAATATTTCATTATTAATATTATATTATTGTTTATTTCCAGAGTTGTACAAATGTGTCTGAACAAGCTCATCATGTAACAAGATTGAAAAGAGGTATGGCTATTGGGAGTACTAGAGGATTCAGAGGATGTACAGTTTGGTTGACAGGTTTGTCAGGCGCTGGCAAAACATCCATAGCATTCCAAGTTGAAGCAGTTTTAGTCAATCATGGTATAGCTGCTTATGGTCTTGATGGAGACAATGTCAGAAGTGGCCTTAATTGTAATCTTGGCTTCAGCAAGGAAGATAGGAAAGAAAATATACGAAGAGTAGCTGAAGTTGCAAAATTATTTGCTGATAGTGGACAAATTTGCTTGTGCAGTTTTGTTTCTCCATTCGAAGAAGACAGACAAATGGCAAGACAAATTCACAAAGCATCGGATCTGCCATTCTTTGAAATATTCATTGACACACCACTGAATGTTTGTGAAGCCAGAGATACTAAAGGTTTATATAAAAAAGCTAGACAAGGCGCAATTAAGGGTTTTACAGGTATTGATCAGATGTACGAAATTCCAGTCAATCCTGATTTAATAGTGAAAACTGAAAACTGTACACTCGAAGAGTCAGCATCTCACGTTATTAAATTGTTAGAAAAAAATTGTATTATACCTGTATTATCAAAGTCTGAAACATTTACAAAAGAATTATTTATTCCTGAGTATCGTAGTGAAGATGCTAAAGCAGAAGCACAGGTTTTAGAAAGCTTAGAAATAACACTCTTAGATTTACAATGGGTTCAAGTATTATCAGAAGGATGGGCTGCACCCTTAACTGGTTTCATGAGAGAATATCAGTACCTCCAGGTATTTTCATAATAACATTACAGTAAAATTTTCCTAAAAGATATCATTAATATTTTAAAAAATTTCTTAGACGCAACATTTAAGATGCCTTATGGATGATGGAAAAGAAGTTAACCAATCGATTCCAATAGTTCTACCTATTAATACAGAAGATAAAGATCGTTTAGAAGGACATTCTGCTGTTACATTGAGATATAAAAATAAGGCAATTGCAATACTAAGAAAGCCAGAAATTTATTTTCATAGAAAAGAAGAAAGATGTGGTTGGCAATTTGGAACTACTAATATGAATCATCCATATGTCAAATTGATTTTTGAATCTGGTGATTGGTTAATGGGAGGAGATATTGAAGTTTTAGAGAAAATTAAATGGAATGACGGACTCGATAAATATCGGCTGACTCCTAATGAAATACGAGCTAAATGCCGAGAAATGAATGCTGACGCAATTTATGCTTTTCAGTTGAGAAATCCAATTCACAATGGTCATGCTCTTCTTATGCAAGTACGTTTATTAATAAATATTTAGTGTATTGCATAATTTCTGAAAATTCTTTAAATTATTGTTAACAGGATACAAGACGATATTTACTGGAAGAAAGAGGTTTCAAAAATCCTGTACTTTTACTCCACCCTCTTGGTGGTCTTACAAAAGATGATGATGTGCCTCTGTATACAAGGATACTTCAGCATGAAGCAGTTTTAGAAGAAGGAGTTTTAAATCCTAAGAGTACAATATTAGCTATTTTTCCTAGTCCAATGATGTATGCTGGTCCTATTGAGGTACAGTATATTAAAAATAAATAAGAGTACAATAAGAAATATGAATTTCAATATGGTTTATTCAAAATTTTAGGTGCAATGGCATGCAAAAGCTAGAATGAACGCTGGCGTCAATTTTTATATTGTTGGTAGAGATCCGGCTGGTATTCCACATCCCAATCAGAAGGCCACACCAGATGGTAATTTGTATGATCCAAATCATGGTGCCAAGGTGTTAACAATGGCAAGAGGATTGCAAAATTTAGATATCATACCTTTTAAAGTTGCTGCTTATGATATGAAAAATAAGAAAATGTCGTTTTTTGATCCTCAACGAAAGAAAGACTTTGATTTTATATCAGGAACAAGGATACGTGGTAAAATGAATTAGCTTGATATGTCTAATTTATAATCTATTGGAATAATAAATAAATTTATTTATTTCGTAGGATTAGCTCGAGCTGGAGAAAAACCACCTGATGGTTTTATGCCGGTTAAAGCGTGGAATATACTAGCACAATACTATCAAAGTATAGAAAACAAATGAATCTAGTTAGATTATACTTTTACATTTTCCAAAGCAGGATTGTTAACAACGGGCTACATTTGGGATCTACGAATATTTTCTCTACTTTCAATGTGACACAAAGTGCAAATACATACCATTCTTTTATATATATGAATCTATATATGTATAGAAATCTCGGAATTCGGAAGTACTTCGTGTCTAGTCTGTGCGTACTCTTGTACTATATGTATTTGACACGAAACTGCCGAGTTTCTTGACAAATGAATATAACTATATTTATATTTATGTTTATAATTAATTTTGTTGAGAATATTGAATTTTCTCATTTTAACGACAGTTTAACTATAAAATTAACATACAGTCACAAATGCATTTTTTTACTTATAGAAATATATTAATGTTTTTATGTATACTATTTTTTATTGGGAAACATTTTTTGTAGTCGAATTAAATTAATATGTGGTTAATGTTATATGTACATCAGCTTTAAATAAAATTTCGGTATAAATAACGAGAATAATAATTACATGAAAATTTCAATTTTATTCAATATATATACAAATTTTGTATTGGTTTATTATATTTATCAATATGTATGGTGATGCAAAATTTAAGTAACTCAAAAATAATTTATATCATTGGATATATATAATTTTTGATAAGAAGCGTTTCCATTATGCAAATTATTACTTAATATTAACAAGTACATTATAAATTTATAAAATTTAGCATCATTATACTTTCTTGATCACCTTACAAAATAAATTATTTTTTACCATATTCTTTAAAAATATTTCTTATATTTCGTAAAACTGTATCTTCGCAGAATGGATATTAGGGGTGTGAGGGATTTAGTAAATAATTTAATTGTTTTATGGTGCTTACGGTTTTTTGTGTTCTTAAATATATAAATACATTTTATGTAAAGTAAAAAGCATGAATGCAATAGGTGTCCAATTTTGTAATAACCATATTGGCTTCTATATGAAACATTTTTTTTAACAAGCAAGCCATTAATAAAACATACGAATATTATAGAGTTGCTGTTATTTAAGTGCAATATCGAATAAAGAAATAGATAATCTTTATTAATATGTGATGTTTGCCTGTACAACTTAATTTACAGTTACATTTTACAATATGTATTTAATTATTTCCATACAATGGTATGTTCAATTCTCTCACCAGTCCGAAATATACTTACTTAACTTTGAAATTTTTAATTTAGCATTGGGGAAAAAAAATACATTTCATTACAAATGATAATAACTATTGTAAAACATAATTTATGCGTTATCATTCATTATGATATTAAAACATATACGGTGGCGGACAAAATTATTTAAACACTCATATTACCGCACATGGATTCTCATGCAATTGAAACGGAGATTCCTACGCTGGAATTTCAGTATCCGAATTATTCTGTCTATCACTGTACATGTAAAACACACGTTATTTAAAAACTTTGATTTTTCTAATCAATAAAAAATAATTCTTTAACAATGTAATAATAAGATAATTACCGAATATGCAATAGCATTACGTTCTAGTGATAATTGTGAAAAACTTCTCAGATAAAACTTAAAGTAGAGAAAAAAGAAAAAAAGATTCGTAAGAATTGAACACTCTTCTACTTCCGGAAAGCGTAAAATACGACTTCTTTAAGCAAATATTATTTTGTGTACATTTTTTAAAAGGACACGTCGCAATTATCCTGTTGTATCTACAGGAATGTGAATTTTTTTTGTCTGTTTACGCCGTGCATACGAAAATCGACGAAGTTATATATCTAATTTACATACACTGAAATATACAAATCGCTTTCTTTTTTTTGTCGTTCTCAATTATTGTACATAATAGATGCCGTGGCGAGATTAACCTCTGCACTAGTGTCTGAAAGATCGGGCAGCGACAGCATCACAGGAATAACTTGAATCTTGCCGTTGTCGTCCTGCTGCTGCAGGTGAACGACAGTACCAGATTGGAATATTTCTGTTGCCATCATTTCGTCCGTCATGATTTCAGCGGATTCTATATTGTCAGCGGTGACTTCTTCTGTATAAACAGTTGTATCCTCCATGTTCATAATGACCTCAGCCGCTTCCGAAGCTTCCCTAGATGTTTCTTCATATTCCTGAATTATAGACAAAATCATTAGCAAGTAATTTTTCTTACGACAATAAAAATAAAAAAAAATTTTACCTGTTTATAAACCTCTTCATATTCGCCAATTTCTTGTTCTTCCAATTTAACAATTTGAGCATTCTCAAATTTATCGTCGAAGTCTTCGGTATTACCTTCCTCGTACTGCTCTTCCGCAAGTTGAGCTTCTACTTTTTGCAGAGCTTCTCGATCTTGCTCTGAACTTGTAGTATCTTCATCTTGCACTTTAGGTTGCTTCATATTGCGACCAGGTGCTATTCGCTTAAAGCCTGAGCCACCTAAACTCTCGTGCCTTCGTTCGTGTTTGTTCTTATCACCCAAATATTTGAAACGTTGTCTACAAACACTGCAAGAGTATGGTCGCTCGTTGGTGTGAGTTCTCTCGTGGCACACTAATGCACTGACTTGCTTACACCTCCATGGACAATACCTGCATTGCAATGGTCTCTCATCGCTGTGCCTATTTTGATGATGCTTGATGAGTTGTATCTTTGTTTTCAAATTAAAACCACAGATCTCACAAGTATATGGCCTCTCCTCTGAATGAGATATCATATGAGTCTTTAGTCTCAGCTGATTAACAAACCGTTTAGGACAATGTGGACAGGGTAAGGTGCCTTCTAAACGGTTATGAACAACCATCATATGGTGTCGTAATCTGACCTCTGACGTAAACGTTAGTTCACAATCTAAACATTTCATAGGATCTTTGTGCATATGAGTGTTCTTTATGTGAGTCCTCAATATCATTTCTGTTTTGAAAGTCTTGTTACAGTGGTAACAAGACACTCGTTTCTTGTCTTGGGATCCATCTGAATCATCTTTGACAATTCCAGGAAGTGATTCGTTGTGAATATGGGACATATGCCACTCCAACGATCTAGTTGATATCATAGATCTGTTACAAATGTGACATGTATATTGTCTTCCATCCTTGTGAACTCGATTTCTGTGAATAACAAGAGTTGAATGATTTGGGAATTTCTCACCGCAAACTTGGCATGAGCATTCTTTTAAACCCCGACTGTCGCTTTTCTCATGAACTCTCATATGCAATCTGAGACCATCACGGCGATTGAAACCAACACCACAGGTATCGCACCGGTACTGACGCTGATCCTCATGAATCCTCACATGTTGTTTCAATGTTGAGCTATTCTTGAACATCTTTTCACAGTGAGGACACTGAATTGTATAGGCTTTATGTGTATGCATGTGTTTGGACAAGCTATAGAATGGTATCATTTTGTGGCAAACTGGGCATTCACGAATATTGTTCACCGGCTGATGCTTTCGTATTCTGTGGTGTCTCAGGCTAGCTGGGTTCTTGAAATCCGCACCGCAGTCCTCGCATAAGTACGCTCGCATAGTTGTGTGAACGGACTTTAGATGAAAACTTAATTTTTGTTTGAAAGCGAATTTTTTGGGACACTTTGGACACTGAAATATCTTTTCCCAGCTTTTATGTTGAGTTTTTACGTGCTGATCTAAAGTGCCGTGATGTTTGAATTTTTCACCGCAGACGTGACATAATTGTCCGTACATGTTGTCGCAGTGTTTCTGCTCGTGTTGACGTTTCTTACCTTTCGATTCGAGACATATATCGCAGTACCGGCAGATTAATTTTTTTATGCATACTACATTGTGATTGCGTTTGGCTTTATTCGTAGAAAATTCTTCATTGCAATCTTCGCAATAATGCATTATCTTGAAGTCATGTGACTTCAGATGATCTTCGAGTACCTCCTTGGAAGCAAATGTTTCTGGACAATAATCGCATTCCAAGTAATTTTCTTCAGGTATGTAGTCCTGTGGTTGTGTTTCATCGATTAGATCTGGAAACATTTTCTTTTGAAGAGCATTATTGCGATCATCGTACAGAGATATTATGTCTTCGTCTTTCAGCCTTGACAAAACAATTCGTCTTTGTCTCAAGTAATCTTGAAATTCGACCAGATTTTCCTTCGGCTCGCCCAAAATTTTAGACAACTTTTCGAGATTAACCTCGGAACTGTATTGCGAAAATTCTTTTTCGTATTTGTGCCTTATTCTTGGTCGAGAAGTCCCTTCGTCGGCACTTTCTTCCTTCAATTCATGCATTAGTTCGTCGTCAGTAATCGATTTATCATCCAAATCAGCATCTTCTACACTTTCTTGCTCCATAGAAATGCAGCTGTTTTCGTTATCGGCAATTGAGTTATCGTTATCGGCTTTTAAGGATAAAGATTCCTCGTTGGAAGTATCCATTTTAACTATTTCACTGTCAGATTCTTGTTTCACAAATCGTGGAGTCAATAATTCTTCTCTCATAATAGCCGGCAAAATCGCATGACCCCCGAATACTTTCTCGCGTTTCTTTTTATATTCCTCTATTTGCTCCTCGATTATTAATTCGCGTATATCGGGTTTCTTTGCTACAAACGAATCTTTATCCTTCGATAGTGTTTTCAACATTTTGTCAATTGGTTTCGGTTCGACTGTTTTCTTCGCGATTAACTTTTCGTCTTTTCGGTCAGTGGTTTTGTCCATTTTCTTTACTTTCACCAATAAAATTTCATTTGGCTTTGATCCCTTTACAGTTACGTACATAATACCATCTTGCTCTGCATTTGTAACGCTCAAGGGATTAGAAATGTTTAATTTTTGAATTTTCGGCTCGACCAACTCGCTCGTCGGATTCGAACAATTTATGAAAGCAATATTATCATTAGATTCAGTTTTTGTTTCTTTTTTAATCGGTGCGGATATTCTTCGCTTGAGGATATTTGGTTGCTTCAGATCTTTAGGGGTATCTGTCGCTTCTACGCCCGAAACTAACGTTTTATTTTCATTTATTTTTATATACCCTTGTAAAGCCATATCGTATTTGTAAATTGTTTGACTAATATCTTTCTTATCATCTCTCGGCGTAGAACTTAGAGCAAACGGATTCGTCAATTTCTTAAAACACTGTTCCTTCTTAAAACGTTTCCGCATTGCTTGTTCACCGTCCTCGATATCTTCGGATTCTGCATTATCCGAAGTATCGGGATGAAACGGTGGATCATCAGGATCGAATTCTTCGATGGATTCATTGTCATCGCTGTTTCGTCGAACCGCTTCATTAATTTTATCTGATTCTACTTTTAATTCATTAACATCTGAAATAGTATTCGCAGAAGGAATATCTAAATTTTGCGTAGAGAAGACGGAAGATTCGTCTACCAACACAATAGGTTCTTCTTCATTTTTAGCTGGTATTCCGTTATCTGAATTTCGGGGATGATCTATTACAACTGATATTTGTTGTTTCCCAGATTCTACTTTCTTGTTGCCTACATTAGTCAGTGAATGATGTATCGATATCAATTTAACTTCTGCTTTCTTAATTTGCATAAAAAATTTATAACTCATCTTAAGATCACATATACAATCCATACACATTTGGGTCGATAAACAATCGTTCTGATTTATCTCTTCCAAATGTTTCATTTGCTGACTCAGCCTCATTTGAATACCTTTTTCGCTAAAGATATCTACTAGAGGCAATTTGGAACCTGCACATGTACGACAATACTTTTTTAATTCTTGTTTAACATGATCATCCATTACCACTTTTTGATCAAAAAATGATTTATTCATCTTTGTTAATTCGTTTAAACTACTAACATCTCTTCCTATCAATTTAACCCGTGGAGTGATTTTTTTCAATTCACTTATATTTTTTATTTGTCCCCCAATTATATCTTTGTTTGGAGTTGCCATGTTTATATATTCTGTAGATAGTGATTTATTTGAGTTTGTTTCTGTGATTTGCCAAGTAGTGGTATCGCTATGACCATAATTATCTGATGATTTTTCAGTGTAATTATGATCTTTGTTTTTCATATCAGAATTTGGCATTTTCATAGAATAAGCTTAATTCTCCTGCAACAAATAAATATACAATATAATTGTGAAAATTTAATCAATTTAATAATATATAATTTATTAACATTAAATCTATACATACACATATACATACATAAACATATCTAGTAAAAGTATAATTTGAAATTTAAAATTAGTATTTCACACACATTTATAAATACATTCCATATTTTCAGACATTTATTACAAAAGGGAAAACTTACTTAGATGACATTCTCTTGAAAATCGTAATATTCTCATTTAGATTACGAATATTTTGCGAATATATAATTACATTTATAAACATAATTTTAAATTTATTATCCTCTGCAATTATCACTGCGGGAAATTGCAAAAATTTTTGACAATATAGCCATAATTCATCTTATACCGTGATAATATTAACCAAATAGAAATTAAAATAGTCTATTATTGCGATTTTTATAGGTTATGTAGTCTTTCCAATTGAAAAAAATGACAAATCCAATCCCGGAACGAAAATACTAACCTAGGCATCATGTTGGAAGCAAGTCTGTTATATTCCGAACTCTAATTCAGGTTTCAGAGTAATGCAGGTATCACTTATAATACTGGTAACTGTTTTCAAAAAAGTTTTTCTTCGTTCTTCTCTCAATTATAGCTACTTGTACTTCTTTGTAGCATTATCCAGATGGCGCATCCCAGAGACGCTTGTAGCGCTTGTTACTTTCGTTATTTTTCACGCTGCTATGGTTGTTCTACAATATCGAAAATTCATGCCGAGAAAAGCAATTTTTATAGAGACAACGATAGAGATACCGCGAAAGTATTTATTCTACGTGCATTAAAGGTGTGCACTTAACTCGATACGAATAATTTAATTGTCGTTATGTCCGAAAAAGGAGTATCTACTGCCACGTTCTATACTGATGACGCCAGCATTAGTTTTCAGTTATGAAGACCAATTCTATAACTACATCATTCTGCCTTCTGCCCCTGCTTGGCGCGTATCTCAACAAAATAAAGTTAATAAAACTTGCGATTATTTAAATTCACTTTTAAACCAAAGTAAATACGTGTTACTATGATCGAGTAAAAAAATTGCAACCGGAAATGACATATGTAGCTGGCATAAAAATTCACAATACCAAATCAAACAAAATATTGAAAAAAAAATTGGAACCAAATATTTACATAGGAGGCTATTTTCGTATTAGCTGAAAATATTTTGTCTACACTTATTGTAATGAAAATTTCTCGTAACGGAGTAATTTATAAGGGCATATAGTATTTCATATCAATGACAATTCGTAATTACACAACATGATTTCGATTGCAAATGTGTAGAAGTATAATAATACACACATAACAAGCATGCAAGACGTTTCTCTGTATATTGATATCTGATTGGTCGAAGTCACTGGATTATTTTGTATTAGCAAATAAACGCTGAAGTTCCTATTTTTAAATGTTTAATTTTGTTTTAATAAATTCTTTATACACGCGTGAAATTTAATAACTATTGCTTCATAAAAATTACAACCGTAAAAGACGTTATTTATTTAACTTATAATAATTAAAAATTCGCAAATTCACTAAAAAATCCCCAAAATAATACTATCAAATAACCTCACACGAGCTTATCTTAATAGTGTATGTAAAACGCCAAGTGTCCAATCGTCAACCAGTGGTTCGCAAGCACTGTATTATTTAGGTTAGGTTAGGGAATCGTTTTATCAGTTTTTGTTATTAAAATCCGAAATCAAAATGCTCGATCTTTTCACAATATTTAGCAAAGGTGGAATAGTACTTTGGTGTTTCCAAAGTACTTCCCAAATTTTTACACCTAGTGTCAATGCTCTTATCAGAAGTGTCATATTGCAGGTGTGTATTTTGAAATGTCCATGTCATCGCTCATTTAATAATCAAATTTAATTAATAGACGGAATTTGATCGCATGACTTTCTAAAAAAGAGTTTGATTTTTATGAATTTGTTATTTTCTATTGTAATACAGTTTCTTTTCATTCATAATAAATGAAAAAGCAAGTAACATATGTTTATGACTAATGCACTCATTCATAAGTCACCTGTATTGAGTCTAAAATTCAGCATACCAATGAATGTTATACTTTTGGCAGTGGTTTAATGAATGTTTTTTTGCATTATTATTACAGGAACGTACAGGAAATCATACATTTGACCATGACGCTTTACGCTTGCAGTATAAACTTGATAATGAGTTTGAATTAGTATTTGTTGTAGCGTATCAAAAAATACTGCAATTGTCTTATGTGGATAAGTTCCTCAATGACATTCATCTAGAATTTAGAGATCGTTTTAAAAATAAACTCGTCAACTCTCAATTATTTTCTATATTTGACTTTCAAAACTCATATGAGCAAGTCCTGGCAGTCGCAGAACAATGGGCAAGGAATCAAGCCAAAATACCAAAACAAATGCGTACTTTTGATGAAAGTCAAAAATCTAAAAAGACTGTTGCTAGTATGATTGAAAGAAAAGATGATAAGGATAATAAAAAGCAAGGTATAAAATAAAAATAGAAATTTATTTTATCTGAAAATGGTGACAGCTACTATCGCTACAATATCAAATGGATTCTGGAACGTACTAATTTATATTTTATAAGTTTCTGCTATATTATTATTAACTGGTATTGGGAACTCAATCTGTTTTTAGGTAAAAAAAAGAAAGGAAATAATCTAAATGAAGAGGATCAGTGTAAGTTTCCTTGCATGTTGTTTTATTTCTTATTGTTATTATTTTGTTGGCTGGTATACTAATTCCTAACACCTGGCTATACGCTTTTATGAAATTTCAATTTTCATAGACAGCATTTATTACATTTTCAGTTAAAATACAAGAACCTGTTAAAGTTGAAGCCCCAAAACAAGAGATAAATCATAATGGGGAACTCGATGAAGATACCTTGATGGCTAATCGTATGAAACTTGCTCAAAAATTATCAGGGCAAAAGAAGAAAGCTGATAAACAGTGAGTTAACATATTATATATGATCTATTGAATTTATATTATTTTTTCAACTAAAAAGAGGTATTCCATAGAAAAAGTCCAAAACCTGAGAAGGCTGGAAAAAAACCAAGAGTATGGGAGCTTGGTGGAACTATGAAAGACCTGCCCAATCTCGAACGAACAAAAGATAAACCCGAAGAAGCAGGAGATTACGTTCAGGCAGACACCACTGTAAGAAACATTAAATATGATTATTTCTAAATTTCCTAATTTATTTTCATTCTTCGCAGCTTATTGGTCAAATGAAAGGAAGTATTCGTGATTTGGAAGTTGAAAGTGATTCGGAAGAAGACGAAGATACTGAAGAAATTGAGAATTATCAAAAACCTCAGGTAGATAAGAAAAACAGCAAGAGTGTATTTTCCATGTTCAAGAGTCTCGTTGGAAACAAGTCATTGACAGAAGAAGACGTGCGTCCAGTTCTCGATAAATTGAAAGATCATTTGATAGCCAAAAATGTTGCAGCTGATATCGCTCAAAAACTTTGCGATTCTGTTAATACACGTTTGGAAGGGAAAGTACTGGGAACATTTGATAGTGTAACAAACACCGTCAAAGCCACTCTCACCAATGCCTTAGTACAGATTTTGTCTCCCGAAAGACGTGTCGATATTTTACGCGATGCTTTCGAAGCTAAAAAGAATAAGAGGCCTTACGTTATGACATTCTGTGGTGTCAATGGAGTCGGAAAATCGACCAACTTGGCAAAAATTTGTTTCTGGTTGATCGAAAACAATTTCCGGGTACTTATCGCGGCTTGTGATACGTTCAGGTAATTTATTATCCCGTCTATTGCTTATTCCTAGTATTTTTTTATGAAGCGATTATAACTGTAAAATTCAATATATTTCAGAGCCGGTGCGGTCGAACAGCTGAGAACTCACATGAAGCATTTGAATGCTTTGCATCCACCAGAAAAACATGGAAATCAGTCGATGGTGCAACTGTACGAAAAGGGGTATGGAAAGGACGCGGCTGGTATAGCCATGGAAGCCATAAGATATGCTAAAGATTCAAAAATTGACGTTGTTTTAATCGATACTGCTGGCCGTATGCAGAACAACGAACCATTGATGAGAGCTCTCACGAAGCTCATTAAAGTCAATGAACCGGATCTCGTACTTTTTGTTGGCGAAGCATTAGTGGGAAATGAGGCTGTTGATCAATTGGTAAAATTCAATCAAGCCCTGGCCGACTACAGCCAGTCTAACAATCCTCATTTGATCGATGGCATCGTTTTAACTAAATTTGATACTATTGACGACAAGGTTAGCTAAATGGGTGAAATTCAACGACAGTTTAATGTATTAATGTATCTATTCGGTTGAATAATTCGAATGATTTCTTTCAGGTTGGAGCAGCTATTTCAATGACATATATCACTGGCCAGCCTATTGTTTTTGTTGGAACCGGCCAAACTTATACAGATTTGAAGTCATTGAACGCGAAAGCTGTGGTACACGCTTTGATGAAGTAAATTTTTCAATCATAGAAAGCAGTCAATACGAAAGATATAACTTATTAAAGAGAGTTTTATTATGCATCTTTATAAATGCATTATTCACTAATTCTTTATGTATTCCACAGTGGAACAAAAATCATAATATAATGTTGTTGTAATAGCCGCTGAAAAGGGGTTTGGAGTAATAAAATCATGTTTCAAATATTATAATATAAATTATCTTTATTCATTACATTATTTATTACATTAGAATATTTATTTCAATATGGACGCGCATATCGATTATTCATTTATGTTCCGTCACTACGTTAGGCCCGATTATTTTTCGCAAGATAACGAGGCGAGCTAAATTACACGTTGTTAGTTTATAAATATGATTACTCTTCATGAAATTATTCTTATATATTGCCCATTTGTACTTGATCGTTTCCGCGTTCTTCGCTCTTACTTCTGGTCGAGTCGTGGGACGCTTCGGATTCCAACTCCCAATGAACCGCGTCGTCAAATTTGTTCTCCTCTTCTATGGCACCGAAGACTGGTAGTCGCATCAGCAGACCTTTCAAAATAAAAAGAGCCATTACCACAATGTACCTTCGGCTATACCTATCAACTACCGATTTGCAATTACGCATTTCTCGCGAGATCATCCGCCGAACAATATTTCAATAACAGGCCTTCGTACAACGCGATGGAAATGGACGGTTTTGAGTAGCACTTACAGTTAACGGCTTATCGTCTATATAAGAATTTAGCACCTACAGCTGCATGCAATCAGCCCCTTAACGCCTCGCTCCTTTCTCTTCAATCCATACAACTTTGTTGCCGATAAATTTTATTCCAGTTTTACAACTTACATATACATATGAACGTACAGGCTGTTCCAGAGATAACGCGGAAAAGGGAAATTTCAAATTACGCCGTTCTTTCTCATCCAATATAAACTCGGGATGTTCCTGACGCAGAGCAGGATATTTCTGTGGGTGTACAATCGCTTCAATTAAAAACTTTCCTCTCGGTTTACTTCTTGAGCTTTTCTCTTCCAAGTAATTGTTAAACGATGAAAACAACAATAGAAACGATTATGATGAGGTAACAGAAGCAGTAACAACGACAATAATAAAGTTAACAAGTAGAAGGAACACCGAGAGGAAAAATCGCAACTAAGGCGACTGTATTTTAAACCTTCTGTACAATCTGAATTTTCGTTGTAGGTCGTAAAACGGTCCGCGGGCTCGGTGTAATATTGACCTCAATGAGAGAGCGGGTCGTTGTTAACGAATTTTGACGAGGGCCCAATGAAACGGGGACGATAAATTCGCGGCGGGTACACGACGCGTGGCGAAAGTGCCGCTATAAATTCACCGGCACTCACCGGGGGCCATTATGATCTCTTCGAAAGCGCCCGATCGGCAAAATTTCGCAACAATTTTATTCGCAGGGCCGTTAATCGTCGATTTCAACGATTCGGGCGAACGAGACCCCGGTTCGATTATAGTGACGGACTACCAACCAGTTAACAGGCCGGAAACAACGGCGACCGCCAGTGTGACGGCGAGTGCGAGCATCTGATAGCCCGCCTGCTGGCCGGCCGTTCTTTCGGTTGGAGGCGAGCGTGCCGGAAAAATCTGAAAACACATTTGCGAGCTTTACAGTCTCGTTTCACCATCCCGAGGATTCGTAATTGTCTCTTAAGCTCCACTTCTTTACACTCTCTTTCTCTCTCTACCATCTTATTTTACAAATGGTTACGGCAAGTTATAGTTGCAAGTTTACGTGGAACTCGCCAAGTTAATTACCCGAACAATCGAGCAATTAATTCCGATAACGCGGGTAAGGCGGTGGAAGCAAGAGAGAGAGAGAGAGAGAGAGAGAGAGAGAGAGAGAATGTAACGCTAAGAAGATTCCGCGTGCTACCTTCCCGGGTAGCGCGAAGCGTCCAGTAATTTATCGTGCCGCAGCAACTTTGTCTTTAAATTGTAGCGCCATTTTGTGAAAAGATAAATCCGAATGGAAAAAAGTTTCTGTGGCACGTACGTACATTCTGCTTCGATCGAAGAAATCTCACATCTGAATACATGAATACAATCTCCAAACCTTTTTTGCGATATTTTTTAAATTTCACTCCTAGAAAATATACATTTAATATAATTCTTTAAAAATCTTTTGAAACGAACATTACTTGCTCAAGTTTATGAAGGATCATCTGATTTAGTGTTTAAAAAAACCAAGAAATACCTCGTAGAGAGAAAAATTATAGGTCGTCTCCTCGGCGATGCTAGCCATGAATGCCCCAAAGAGGCCACCGAGCATGCCAGGCATCCCATGCAAATTGTGCACCCCGCAGGTGTCGTGTATACGCAGATGCTTCTGGATCATTGGCTAAAAATGAAAAAAAAGTTTAGCCCTGTCTCACTTTAACCATACCTACGCAAATTCATCCCACCCCTCTGGTTTAGTTTCTCGCCTTACTTCGATATTGCCTCTCCTCCGCTCTTCTTCGCGAGACTCGACACGGCGTTGAAAAAAAATCGAGACGTCGTGTTTATCGTCAGCCGTGACGACGTTAAAAACGTCGCTACAACGCGACGCTATAAATCTCTCGCATCGAATCTCGCGCACGTTCGTTACGCGGAATTATACATACTAGTTGGTGGAAAGTTGTAAGCTGGGGGAGCGAGGAAGGGCGCGCGTATCCGATCGAATATTCAAAACGTCGCGCGATACAACACGCGCGGGATTGTCGTTCGAAACGACTTTGCGTTACGTATATAGAGTTTGAATTCAATAGAATATATCGAAGTAATCGTAACCGCTGTATTCCCGTTTTGTGCTGGGCGTACAGACTGCTATGAAACTTGCTCGGTGAATTAGTCTGGAATCTTCCTTCCCGTACGCGCGAGTGACAAATTGTTGTTCATCTGCAACGTTTATGATTATAAATACACTCGAAAAAATTATCAGAATATAGTCGATTTAGTTTACCTTAAAAATTGAAGAACTTTTTGTACAACTTGAGCTTTATGAGATTTTTGAGATTCACTTTTAACATTTTTGTGCCAAACGGTATTTTCCTTTTTTGAAAATTGAAAAATTTTGACAACTGTGTTCGCTACGCTACATTTTTGTACTTTTATTAGGCTAAGGATGAGAAATTGAGTGGTTCGAGGAGAATTTGCGAGCCAGGGCCGTCTATCGGCGTGCGTCCGGCGATAAGACCTCGCTTTAAACGGAACTTTCGTGAATTAACGCGTGGATTAGGTAAGTTACGATCGATCTTGGGCAAACTCGACGACGATTAAGCGCGCGCGGCGAACGCCCTTTAACGCGCCGTTAAAACGCGCGCGCAAGCAAAAGAGAGAGAGAGGAGCCAGAGGGATAATCGCCCGGCGATCTAGCGAACGTTAAAAGCTACGAAATTGCGGACACTCGCTATCGGAAGTTACTCGAACGATGATCGTTAACCCTTAAATCGTATCAGGGCCAAAAAGCACTCCATGTGAGTTGTTTTTCTCACCGTTAAGTATTTATATCCTAATACGCTAATTAGTCCGGCGAGAGATCCCATAACCATGGCTCCGATTGGCTGGCACATCATGTCTGTAAAAAAAAATGGGAATATAACAATAATCTATAAAAATACTAAATTTATCAATACCAGAAATTTCGGTTCTGATTTGAATCTACACTAGTTTCTCTCTCATGCTAATAATAATAAATACAAATTTGCACCTAAAAATGGTTTCCAGTAATTATGGCAATTAATTACAATTTTTTGTTTGTATTTGGGGGATAATCGCGACGGAGTATTCAACATATTGGGGTCTGCATAAACTCACCCGCGGCCGTGCCAATTGCCACGCCGCCGGCCAAAGTCGAGTTCTGTATATGGACCATGTTGAATTTGTAGTCCTTAGAGACGAGCGCGGAGGTAGCAAAGGCAATGACGCAACTAGCCGAGAGCGACAGCAGCGTGTTTATGATGGCGCGTTGTTGATTATCGCCGGTCAGTTCGGCGCTGTTGAACGACGGCCAGAAGAGCCACAGGAACACCGTACCTTCAACGAGACGAATCGGTGAGAAATGTTCTCGTTGTTAACTTTTAAGCGGTACATAACGCTAAATATAATCAATTTAATTTTGTTTATTTTTCAGCTCTTTATGAGATAGATTTTTATCAATATTTATCGAAAAAGCTTCTCAGTTGCTCATATTCTTACATTTTTGAAAATTTACTTATCTGTGCACGAAAAAGTTTGAACTGTAACTTTCAATCTTCCAACTTCTTTCTATGTACTTTATCACCTACCGATCATAGCAAAGATATCAGACTCGTAAGAAGACCCTTCAAGGTGGTGTTCCTTGGGCTTGTCCTTCATCCCGAAAACAAAGCTCACCGCCAGACCGAAGTAAGCACCGAAGAGATGCACGTACATGCTGCCGCCAGCATCGACCGCCTGTTGTCGAACATACAAACAATTCCATCTTACAAGTTTCTCTCGACGTCTTAAGCGAAATATTGGAAATATACTAGAATTCTCATTGACCCGTAATCGAGCACTTGGCGTACTTGGGGAAGTTTACCGAGCTTAAGTACGACAGAAGCTGTAGCTCACCAGTAGCTTCTCTTCGCCTACGTATTTGTTGGCTGTGAAAGCTATCAGCTCGACGATGCCCATGAAGACGAGCTGCATGTAGGTCGTCTTACCCAGGAGAGCGCCCATCGATATAAGTGGCGCGGCCACGGCCACGTCCGCGCTCAGGAGCCTGCAAAATTCGTCTGTGTTTACGATCGATAGGTGCCGATCCGGAACTGCGAAACCAGCTCGCTCGAGGAGATCGGCAACGTCCACGGGGCTATATCCGTGGACAAACATTCAATATAACTCGGCCAACAACCTCTACTCCACGAGTTTGTTTACTTTCATTGTATCAGATACCGAAATTTTTTCTCTATTGTTCAATCGAGTAATAGCTGTTATTAATGTTTACATTGTTTCTAAAAACAAATATAAATAAAAAGTGTTTGTATGGATAATATCAATCTCTTATACCCGTGCTCGGTAAAAAAGGTTGGGGAAGCTCTTTGGCTGCTGTTTGTTAACAAAAAAAAACAACAACTAAAATAAAACGAATAAAATTATTGTTTGCAGAGTTGTTCAACAGAATTTCAAGGTCCCGAACCTTTTTTCCTGCCACTTTTGAGATTTTATTGAATTATTACATTCACGTGCGAAATTTATACTGACCCTTCGAGAGAGAGGTACGATTTGTAACCCTTTTTCATGTTGACGATACCGTCGCAGACGAGGGCAACTTGAACGAGAACAGCACCGACGAGGAAGGTTAGACCCACGGCGCTCTGGCCGTAGCGCCTCAGGAAGGTCATGAGGAAGCCGAAGCCGATCCATATCATCACGTGAACATCTTGATACACTGGGTCGTTTTAATCGTCGTCATCCAGGATTTTTAGTCGCAAGCGTCAGCGTTATGCGAGGAGAAAAAGAGAAAAAAAAACCAGCTTTCGGTGAGAAGCTCGATGCATGCCAGTCGCGTGCGGTTAATAAGGCTCTCGCGTATCCATTACGCGGGGGCTTATACACACGCGTTAATTGATCACGGCAATTATATACGCGGCTGGTCGGGCCGGGTAACGACGAGCGATGTGTACAAGGTGTTTGTATCAAACGCGAATGAATATCTTATTACACAGCGAGTTGAAAAATTTCTACGGTTTCTCATACTTGATAACTGATTTAATGAGAGATAAGTAACTTTATTACAATTAACTATCGTATTAACTTCTCGTTTAATATACCACGGAATTAAAAAGATGGTAGAGTCAAAACAACAAGTTAATAAAAACGCGCGGGCTGCAAACTTCTCGCCCCATGACAATAAAAGCAGTACCAACCGCTCATAAATAAAATTCCAACATCCAAGAATAAACAACAAATATTCTTATGAAGTCAAACTTTTATTCTTTTTTACGATTAAATTCGATCAGTTTTCTGTCCAAATTCGTATAGTTTTTCAATCGTAAAATTCGGTTTTTTTTGTCCAAATTTTGCATTTATTGTGACGTAACCGTCACGGTTCCCGATACGATTTAATATTTATAAGAGTTATTATAAAATAGTATTTTATTCATTCTATAAGACATGAGTTCTTATGTTGGTCGCGGCGCCAGTTACGGTTAATACGATTAATTCCGAAATTTGCCACGAGTGGCGCTAATAACGATCTCAACTAACTGCGTAGTTCCAATCTTGATTACGCACATGCGCATTGTTCACTGCGCAGTGCGGCCATTACGATTTTGAAAATCCGTTACTTCGTAACCGGTAATTTGTTTAAACTCGATTTTTAACGTGTTCAGTTAAGTGTAGTGTTAAGTGTGAAATTAGTGAATTAGTGTGAAAAGATGATCGATGCCGGTATGAGGAGGAAGATAAATAACGATTGGAGCCGATTTACCTGACCGGCCACTTTTTATACGCAGAAAGGGTGCGTAGATTACGTCATTTTTTACTCCAAAATCGATCTTAAGTTGCGTTTGTTGCAAATTCGAGTAGAAACCAAATAATACGATTAAGAAACTCGTGCAAATTTTTCGATTTAGGACGGAAAAAATTGTTTATACCGTCAACTAAGATTTGTTTATCCGGTATTTTTTTGTGGAAATCAAATATCGAAGAATGCAATTTTTTCGAATTTTTTCTCGTTTGAATAAGGTAGTTATTTTATTATTTGGAAACGAGAACTTCTGAACTTTCTCTACACCCTGTATAGTATAAGGAGGAAGTGATGGGGGTCGGTTTGGTTGCGGATTCGAAGATAAGGCTAAACTTACGCGGCTCGCTTGTACATCCCCACGAGGCTATTCGTTAACCAGTCGCGGGTGCCTTGATCTCCGAATTGGGATCGCTAATTGGCGCGTAAAGTAAACGCGAAACGCGTCACGAATTGCCGCACGTAAAACTAGCCTGGTAATAGAACCTTCTTGATAACGGTTTTTAAACATCGTACCAATTTTGAAGCGATCGTACACTCGAATGAAATTTTTTTGAATGTACTCGACTTTTATTCGCAATATTTAATTCGATTAAATGAATTATTGATTGAGAAGATTGAATATTAGTTTAATTGAAATTGGTGTCTGCAATTCAAACAATTTTGTCTAGTGTATTGAATATTTATTTTAGTAAATAAATATTGCGTACATACGACAAAATTTTATTTAGAGAGTATCGAAAAGGGAGACTTTTTAAATTTATTCGAAATTGTCAGAAATTTGTTGAATACTCCGAAAATTAACAAGAAATATTTTCTTGTCACTCCGCTGGTTTCTTCGCAAAATTCCAAGGATCGAAATACCGAAATATGAAAATAATCCGAGGAAAACGATTTCACGTTACAACAACTTTAAGCTCTCAAGGGCGATCGAGAGTAGCCAATTTCTCTTCCCGGACACAACTCGATCCGAATTTGCCGCGATTGAAGAGCCGTCATGCGAGAAAACCACACAAGAGAGAGAAATTCGCGGAATGGGAATGGAGAAAGTAAAATTATCGCAAGGGAGGGTTGGAAAAGTGGGGCTAATTAAATCGGCCAAATATATACGCAATCGCGAAGGGTAGGAAGATCTTAATAAACGCGATCAGACAGCCTTGGGTATTATTGCATTCCTCCACGAACGAAAGGGTGCCCCTGTGAATTTCCATCGGCCGGATTTTTGACGATTTTCCGAAAGCTGCTTTCCTCGCCTATACGCTAACTAAGTCGATTTATACGCGAATTCGAGCAGCGCACGCGAAATTTCGTCGTACGACTACGCACGCGTTGCTCGTTATCCGTTCGTGTGTATGGGAGGGAGAGAGAGAGAGAGAGAGAGAATACGAATGGAACGGAACGAGACGCGGAAACGCGGAGACAGGGAATAAATGGTAATGCGGAAGACGCCGCGGAAGGAGATTTTATCGCGAATCGCTATATATACGTATATATGTATACGTAAGAGCGTTAAATAGCAAAAAACAGGTCAGCCAGCGAGTCGCTCACCCCTCCGCCCTTTTCACCTTCAATGAGAAAAACCGTGAGAGACAGTTTACGATAAATCGCATGCTATTTGAATACCAACTATCTCGGTATAAATATCCATTCGAGTATCTCCGAGCTAGTTCTATGCATTTACAGTCCGATAGATTTTTTGAAATTTTTATTTGTCTTTCAAATTTCGTCGTAGTTCCCAAGTCGTTAAACTAGTCCCCGAATTTTTATAAATATCACTTTATTTTGCGCAGTAACTGAAAATACGCGAACCTGTGTTCAATCTTTTAGATGTTTTATAATTTATATCTTTCATAAAAAAGTAACAATTTTTAGAGAATATATATTTTCAGGCTCCTCTCGAGCGTTTATTTCGTCCCTGGCACATAGAACTACCTTAAGACGGCTTTTTCGAACTCAATTATGGTAAATATTTCGGTTCCGCGTGGCTGCTCTGTACCTTTATGCAAAATATGCGTCAGCTAGCCGATAAACCGCGAGGATAAACGCAGGTTATATGACGCTATTCCGTTCGCGAATACACGTGAATTCCTATGGAAATACTCCAAGGGGTTCCTTCTCGCTTCGGCAACCCGACTGCACCTTCGTCGCGAAGGGGACCGTAGAGAAATTCGCGTCAGTTGGCGGAGTACTCATTACGGTCATCCACACGTAATTCGCCAGATAAGGGCATTCATTCGGATCTAATGGGGTCGATCAACATTTTCGCTATCTCGAATTAAATAATTCAACATTGTTAACTCGACTCAAAACACTGAACCCCCCCCTCCCCTCGAGTTATACAACGAATACTAAATTCTAAGTCATTCTATTTGACCATTTTAATTTTGTTAACAAAAATTTAATTTTATCTATTTACCGATTAAAAGTTATTTCCGACTCTCTGATTGAGATAGCATGAAAACTAATAAAACTAAAAAATAAAGTATTTTAGACAGAACTTTTTAGGACACTAGGTACATCCATTTATCCATTTTCGGATTGAATATTTCGACGTAAGTGGACTTACGCGTGTACTCGACTGGCAGGGAGCTGTCTTTTCCGCTCAGATGTGCCTCTAAGGTGTTCTGCCTGTTATTGGCGTTCACCTCCGGCGCGTAAACGAATATAGCCAAAAACCCACAGAGAAGAAAACCTTCGATAAAGAGGAACACGATCGCGTGCGAGAGTTCCGAAATCCTCGTCATTCCGCGCCTGTCGAATCAATTTTCACTTTCGATTCACCCCCAAAGAAATCGACACGCGTTCTTTAATTGTAGAATTTCAGAAATCCAATGATACGTCGAACAATCGATATTCATACAATACCCTACATAATATTTACTCAATTTTATAACAATAATTATGTATCTGAAGTTTCCATCGTTGGAGTCCAACGATATTTTGAGAAAATTTTTTTTCGCAAAACAAATTCACATATCTTCTTAAAATACTCTCAAACAACGGGAAACACACATTTATGAAATCATTTTTGACCATTCGGCCATTTTTGACCAAGTTGGACACGGATAGCCGTGTTAAAAATTTTGTTCAAAAATTATTTTATAAATGTGTGTTTTCCGTTGTTTAAGAGTATTTTAAAAAGATATGTGAACTTGTTTTGCGAAAAAAACTTTTTTTCCAAATATCGTTGGACTCCAACGATGGAAACTTCAGATACATTAATATTTATGCTGCATTGGTTTTTTAATTTGTTGAATTTTTATAGCACAAAACCTCGGAATTTCTTTTTTTTTTTCGGAGAATTTGATTTCGGTTACTCTCGAGTAGAATTCGCGAGTATCTTTCGAGTTTGCAGTACACTCGAAACGGCGAAACGCGCACTGGAATTTCCGTGAGCGACGACTGACGTCGTTGAAGCTCGTAACGTGGGCCGATGAGGATCCCAATCTCGGGTCAGGAAGCTAGAGCGCGGAGATCGACTATTATCGTCGAGTATATCTGACGCAACCTGGATCTTTTTTTTTTTTTTACCGTCAGTTGTACGTACACACCGTCTCCTTTCTCGTATCTCGTTTTGCATGTCAAAACGTCTGTCGAATGGGGGCCGAGCTCGATGTAGTCGATCTTGAAATCGTTTTAGTCGGAATTTTTCGCGAACCTGTTTCTCGAATTTGATAGTTCCAGTGGTAAGAAAATTGTTACTAAAATCCGAGCACGCGTATTTTATTTAAAGTTTTGATTGAAAAAAATATAATAAACGAAACAGTTCAAATATAAGTTCAGTATTCAGTTTTTTCGTGAACTGTAATTATTCGGAATGTGAGACTTGGGAAAGACAAGTATGAAATACGTTTAATCAATTTTTATTCGTACCCCCAGTTAACCTCGAACACGGCAACCCTCTCGATTCCGTGTTGGATTATTATTATAACGCGCCCGTCAAAATTTCAGCTCGGTCTGGGCCCGGGAAAGCTCGCGTCTCGGAATTTTCGTCGGAGGACTTTTTACTCGACGCGACGTCGAATTTCGCCGTTCTCCGTTTACCTTACCTGAAAATATAACGAGAACAATTTTCGGGAGAACCGAGCATAATGGCCGGGCGCGGGTATAATGCAAAACACCGGGACGCTCCGGCGCGGTAATACGCGGCATAAGTGACGTCACGTCGACGAGAGGCCAACATCCTCTCGCTTTTCTACCCTACAGTTTAAATCATATGCATACACGTACACGCACACACGCGCACATCCTTGGGAGTTAGTTTCCCCTTCACCGGTGAAAGCTCGCGGAGGTCTGAAGTATCGGGCTCGCGAGCTACGCGTTATTCGGGGACGAACGCGAGCGCGAGTTTTGGGTCTTGTCCTATGAAATTCACATATGTTCCATAAATTTTCTACCGAGGAATAACAAATTTCTACGTACTTTTGTATACGCTGGGAAAGAAATATCCGAAGAAAAATTATGAATTTTTCGTACTTGCGGGATTAACTGAAAATAAGGCGGTGATATTTTTACTTTTACTCCTTATGAAAATATGAATTCGAATTTTTCGCTGAATTTGAAATATTTGAAGGTTATTCTTTCATAAAAATTTATTTGAAATTTGTTAGTATGAAATACATAAATAATAGTAATTATTATAAAATGTCCCTCTCATAATGAAAAATAAATCCGATATCGCCCAAGTTTTCCTAATAATTTGACAGATTACCGTCGCCAAAATATAATTTATGCGGCAAAGTGCACGAGAAATTATAACAAAACAGTCTTGACGTACGCTGCCGCAGTTTAAACTCTTGCGGAGCCCTCGACTCGCGAAATTTCGGACAGGTATACGAAAAGGTACAAGAATGTTTGAGGGGAGGCACTCTACGTGCCGAGAAGTTCCCACTCGGTGGCTAATGTACGACGATAATCTAGCTTCTGTCGTGGAGGCCGTTTCCACGTCGTACGTTTAGCCGGGCGAGCTCGTGCTGACCCGCACTTAATCGGCGAACGCATCGGCGCGACTCGAGGAGATAACAGGTGCCGATCTCGCGTGCGGAATCGCGTCATTGGCGTAGGGGAGAGAAATATTTTTGGCTGCTGATAATTCTCAGTTATTAGAGAAAATAAATTTAGATATTAGTTTTATTATTAACTGGAATTGAGATCTAACAAATTTTCCTAATATTATTAATCAGGCAACACTGATTGTTCTAGTATTCCTACAAAAGAATAGTAAAAAATGACTAATTCTTTTAGAAAAATCATAAGTAAATATAATAATCTTATTTGTCTTTATTAAATCTGTAAAATGAAATTTATCGAGGTGAAATTACACTCCCTTCGTGTAATTGTTTTTCTGATAAAACCACTCGAGGGTAAAAGTTGCTCCCTTCAATTATTTCCTTCTTTTTCAAGTTGTTCATCACCGATAAGCGAATCGAAAATTTGAATGAAAATTCTAACCGATTCGTTCTTGAATAATCAGGCGTTCCCTGATGATAGGCCTGCACGGCCTCGGCCCACTTACGCCAATGGGAACCCCGCGGATATAGCACTAGCGCATGCGACTTTGTTAATGACTCACTCTCGTCCCTCCCGATTCTTTCTCGCTCTGTTTTTTTATCCCTATTTTCGATTAATTAATTTCGTCCAAACGTCCCTCCGCAAATACGCCGAAAGGGCTCCCTTAACGCGAAGTTTTTTTTTTTCAGTTTGAACGCGTCGTGGGCTATTTAACCGCACGAGTGCATTAAAAACGAAGGACCGTAGTTGTTTCGCGGGACGCGTGTACATCTGTAGTTAATTAATGAATTCAATCGAACAAACGGCGAATATAATGGCGATATCTCGGAAACGGGACCAAATTGAAATTACCCTAGCGATGTGTAAGCTCCGCTGAATAACGTCGGATCAAAGCTCGCGAGTGTTATATAAAATTAATTTGCGGCCGTATCCATTATTTTAGCATTGTTCGAACGAATCGAGATTAATTAAACGCGATGTTATTAGGAATTCCGTGGCTCGATTTGCCCGCTCGATCATTGCGAGCTTTGATTGTTATCGATGAATGTCGAAATTCTTGTTAATAGGTGGAGCGTCGCGCGTTCTTTCCCACTAAAAATCCAGCTGATTTGGTATTTTCGGTGGTATACGAATAAACTATAAAATCGTAAGCGATTGCGGTGATTGCTTCTTTGGAAAAGCAATATTATAACTCGTTGAAAACTGTGTATACATCTGGAATTTCTAGAAATACGAAGCACTATGAAATCAAAATTTTCATCGTTTGCAGTAAACTAGAAGAGAAATTGAATAAAATCGCCAGAAAGTTGCAAATCGCGTACGATTTATTATTATTTATTCCTGTTATTCGTTAAACTTTGTAAATTAGAATGCTCATCAGCCATTTTTTATTTTTTGTTACTCTTCTGTACACAAAGTGGATTTTTTTTTCGAATATTTGTGCCTATCGTGACAAAATTCACATTTTATTGCTACAAAATGTATGGCTAAAATTAGTACTCATTTATTTACGAATGTTTAATTCTCGAAGAAAAATTCCCTTTGTGTAGGTTCTGTTATTCTGCTTCACGTTAGAGCTGCTTTCGGAATGACAAATTCGCGTTATGCAAGGTTAAAGTTCGTTCGATTTACTCACTCGGATAAAGTCGTGATCGGTCATCCGACGACGACGGCAGCTTAACTTCCCCTTTCGCGGCACCTGAAACTTTCATTTAACGCCAATTTACGAAACAACAAACGCAGGGTTTTCTTTCCGCTTCCTCAATACTTTTCAGCTTTCTAAATATTCACCGACTTCTTGGACAATGCTAAGCTTTTCTCCCTTCAAAGAAGTACACTCTCGCATTCGCAAATGTCGCGGGAGTAACGGTGAATATTTTACGTAGAGCTGCTAGTTACGAGTGTGTGTTTTTGCAACCTGTGCGATTCTTCGGCTTGCCGAGATTGTCTTCCGCTTCGTAGGTCATGAGGCTCCCCATCAGGATGATCAGGGTGACCTCGATCAAGATCAGCAGCACCATGGGCCGCCGTTTTTCGAAGGGCGTGAACATTCCCTGTCGATCGAAATTTTAATTTAACTTAATTATTAAAATGAATGAATAACATGCAGTTATATTTATGAATGTTTTGAATAATAAGGACAATATGGAGAAAATTTGGGTAACATTTTGCAGTGATTGCTCAATTTTTGGAAAATCGCTCGAGTACATTTTTATATTCTTTCTCCAAATTTCATATATATATATTAATCAAGCCTGCCTGTTGAGTAATTCGGAACGTTTATATTACATTATCGATATTCCCCACAAAGCTGTCATGCAAATTTCCACACTAATGTTACTAATCCGATCATATATTCGCATGATATTTCAATCAAATGTTCCCGTGAATTCCGTTCCCGTTAACGAAAAATCATCCTCGTGAATGATCTATCCGTTTATGCGAACTTTACAAAAGTTTCAATTTTCCAGCGTTGTTAACGAAACTATTCTCTCATACGACTCTTCGTTAAAATTCAAACTCGAGTATGACTGAAAAAAATTCTTCGTCGTATTAGTATTATTAATTGATAAATATCGAGTGCATTCATCCAGTTATTTTTAGTTAGTACACTGTGTGGCTTCTATTGTGAACTCGGATGAAAAAATATCGAATTACCTCTCCCATATTGAAAATAAATTTCGTACGACGAGATTCTTGGGAGAAAAAATCGTTCGGCACTGCACTGTAACGGCGTTATCTGGCTGTCATCGACGTCAATTGGCGTCTTCCGCTCTCATCTCTCGTGCGCGGTGCGACCGAGGCGAAACAAAAGGAGAACGGTCGACGAGAAAAATCGAGAGAAATCGACGAATTTCGTAACGCGTCACGAAACTTTATTTATCCGTTTTTACGTCCGGCCGCGGCATCCAATTACCATATCGCTTGACCGTCCAATCCTCACTGACCTCGCCGCACGTTCTAAATCACCCCAACGGATATACGCTATTCCCTTAATGCTCGATGCGCGTTTGACGTTTTTCGAATCGGAGCTACCGGCCAGTTCGATAACGCGTCGATACGTTTTATATTTATACACTCGCGAAGAGAATAACTTGCCACTCCAAAAAATTCAACTGGCTACCCAAAAAGTGAACTACTAAATACCTATTTTGAATTACGAAGAATATCCTAAATTTTTAATCGATTTTCAATTTTTATTTTCACCTCGGTTCAAAGAGAATGTTCGACGGTAAGTCCAAGTAAATCTTTTTTCGAAAAGGCGAATGAAAAAAATGCCCGCGAGATTATCAGCGTTCGCGCACTCCGGACTCGATGGGCTCGAGTCGTAAATTTTCACCGAACGCACTCGGATATTTTTATTTATAATCACGAATGGAGTTGGAAAAAAACGCAAAACGAGAAGTGGAAAAAACACGAGAACAACGGTTGGGAATATCGTGCGGGGGGCACGGGCCAGCCGGAGCTCGTAAATATTTGACCGTTCTTTTGCGGTCGTATTTTCGCGTTCGTTCGCAAAAAAAAAAAAAGAACACCAACAACCTCCGAGAGGTCTAACGTTTCGCCTCGCGCGTGAATTACTGATCCTCGAGTTTTCCCCCCACTTTTCGCGAATTTTTTCTCCTCGAGCGTACCGATAACGTAGTCAGTCTTGAGCCGTAATCGCGCTAAACAAATTCCCCGTGATTGTGGGATATCAATAAGTCAACAACGAAATCGATGATATTATCGGGGTCGCTTCTTCGTATCGATCTCGCCGAAAAAGGGAAACTCGCGTGACGGGGGTTATGCATAAGATGCATGCGAGCGCATCATCTATGCATCAATGGGACTTTGTGCCCGTACGGTTTCGTTTTGTTTTTCCCGTCGGGTCGAGAAATATCGAGCGGGACGTATGTCGCGACGAAAACTCGCGAACCGCGTTACGCCGTCGTATTTATACGAACGTATATTCTTGTTTGTGCAAAAGAGTGGGAAGTTGGTAGGGGAGTATATTCGAGACGCTTGAATTCGCGAATATGCTGCATTGAAGGGGTAACGTTTCGTAATTGCGAAAAATTCAATTTTCTAATTTTACATCTCAACCCCTTAACATGAAAATTGAAAGAAAAATTTGAATGAATACTACTTGAGCTGATTATGTGTCAAGGGGTAATACTATGAGTTTTGAAGAGGGATAAAAGTTTCAAATTCGACCCGGTTACAATTTCAATTCGACAGTAAATGAAATTAAATACGAGAATTTACGTAGAAAAGCGGACCAAAACAAGTGAATTCTAAAAAAGTACGAAAAAGGGTTTCGTAGTTTTTCCAGTCTCTAGAAAACGAGGATTAACGTAATTCACCGGTAGCTCTAGCCTAGTACTGTATCGAAAATTTTCTGCATTAGCATCCGGCTAAAAATTGTCCAATTTTCGAGGTATTTATGGCTCCCGGTACTTCCCCTACACCTATCGCGTACAGAACTGAAAAGAGTTCGGTAAGCGCGAGAAGAGCTTCCGAGTCGGCTCTTTTCGTACGTAACGAGCCGAGCGAGATGGGGGAGGGGGAGGGAGGGTAGGCAAAACTTTCGGCTGGTTTGCGAGAAAATTGGATTTTTCCAGCCGCTCGAAACATTCCGTACGGTCGTACGCGCCCAACGCACACCGCCCCTCCGCTCATCCCCCGTACTCGCGTCTGAATATTGCCGCGAATTTGAATACGAGATCGGCGTGTTCCCGAGCATTCAATTTGCCGAGGGCCACGTTTTAAACGACTGGATGAGAGCGCGAGCGAGAAGTCGGTCAACGGGTTCGCCCCGGGGTGCCCAGGCTCCTCCTAATTGTCGCGATATACGAGATGAGGTTACAATTTTTCTAGACTAGGAAACACGAGACTCTTCTCTACGCATGGGGTGTCTCACATTTCTTGCTATCGAAGAGCTCGTGAAATTTTGAAAAGAAACGTTTACAGTTATACAAGCACTTTTCATTAACCAGGGATTCGTTAGGAAAAATTGAAAAGTGCGTAGCAATCGCGTAAAAAAATATATAAGAGCACTTGAAGATGTGTATAATATATAAGCCCCCTATTTTTGAAAAATGGAACTTTTAAAAATTGTACCTACTCTATTTGTACCTGGTTTGTTTTTTCTGGGTTGCTCTCATTGCACAGAATTCAATAAAATGCTTCTAATCCAGAAACAATAGATCAGGTGATTTAAATATAAATATATAATTTTTAAATTTTTTTTGTAAATGTTGCATAATATAGTACAAATAGAATGTAATTCAGTACAATTTTTAAAAGTTCCATCTTGCGAAAGTGGGGGGCTAACATTACATACATCACAGATAGTCGTTTCTGATTGGTAGACGAAAAGTTGGGATAACTCAGAAACCGCGCATTGTACGAAAAAATGAAACAGGACGTATTATGCTCGAAATTTTTCAAGTTATTTCCTCGCTGAAAGGATGAGCGAGTTTTCTGGAACACTCAGTATGTCCAGTGGTACGATACGCGGCAATTAAGAGCGACTAATTGAAAGAAGAGGACCGATTGCGCGCTCTCGAGACGTCAATGTCGGAATGTGTCCGCTGTGATGCGAGCGAGGATGGATTGCGCAACGTGAAAAATTGCGCCAGCTCGGATAAAGAGAAATAAGAAATTCCGTGGCTCCCTGAGAAACGAGGGGAAGAAAATGGCAAAGAGACCCGAGGCAAAAAGGAATTTCTAATTTCAAACGCGCGCGTAACGAGACGTTTCTCTGTTTGCGTTGGATTAGTTGAACGACGGGTTATTTATGTGTTATTAATACGCGAGTTTTTCGTACGGGTACCCTGTCGAGTTCATGTTAGGTATAAAAATGATATCGCGATTGTTTGGAAAAACACTTGTTGTGAATAAAAATAGCGCTGAGATAACGCGTATCGTAGTCGAAGTAGCTTGCGGTACCATGAGACCGATAATTCGTACACGTATTCGTCAGATGGCGTTTTTCTAGCGCGTACTATTTTGAATAATTCCCGCCAATATGATTCATCTACTCAGTTTATTTAAATATTAAAAAATGTATAAATACTCCTCATAAAATGTAAAGAATATTCAGATTATTATTACAAATATTCACAAATATTGCGAATGATTTATAATTTACAATAATTCTCGTAAATTATTGCATTTTCATTAAAACTTCAAGGTAGGACTAAATATTTAAGCCCTGTGTAGGCAAATATGAACTAATTCCGGCGAGAACTATTTAACCATTCGACTCGATGACTCTCGAGGTAACCGCCGATCGATATTCGTTAATTTTCATCTCGATTTCTCGAACGGGAGTATCTTATGCAACCCGAGTCGAAATTTAAATACTCTCCTTAACGTTATTAA
>NCVS01000999.1:4798-15194 GCA_003055095.1 Goniozus legneri | reverse complement strand
CCCTCCGCGCCGATCGTCGGTGAATCCTTTGATACCGCGTGCTCCACCGGGACCGAACCAGTTTTGCTACCCGTCAGACAATCCAAACTCCGAATACTAATTCCCGAACGCGAGGAGTAACCGATTGCGCTCGGTCCCTCTCGCGCATACCTACACGCGACCTCTGTATTTCTTTTTTTTTCTCTCCTTTCTCCGTCTTCAAACTCGTCCCGATGTGTACCGTCCATTCTTATCGAGGCATCGGCCGATCAAACGTTTCATCGATCATCGAGCGATACCGGCTTTCTTTGCTCTTTCGATTTTTAGTAGCCGCTCTACTGTAGAATCGATCGCTAATAGTCGGCGAGAAAACATTGAAAAAATCGAGAAGATCGGTAAAGTTTCTATAGGACATTTTCCATCTGTTAAAAATATTAAATCGAACTATCGATTCGCGTGCGCGTAGCTAATAACTTGCGGTTATGAGTGGCATCGCTGAATTTAATTTTCCTAATTAACTTTAATTAATGAATAAATTTTTGCTAATTATTCAGCCTCGTCGGGCTCGAAAAAATCGGTTCAATTTCAGCCGATTCGATTTCGAAGCGTATAAAAATGTTCGTATCCAGTAAAGCGGCGTAATCTCTGGGTCGATGCTATTCGCGTAGCGGCAGTTCAGGGGAAAATCCTCGAGTGCGATTAGAAGGCTTAATTCCTCATCTCTATCCGAAAGAACGGCACGGGGTATGCGCGCGCGTCTTAAGTGGCGAATTAATAACGCGCGACGGGCGCGCTTCGCGGTCTTCCGCGGCTGGTAGCCGCGCCGATAAACCTCCATTACAAGCTAAAGCGAGAGAGGGAGAGAGAAAGAGAGAGAGAGAGACCGGTTACCGGCTACCATACGCTACGTGCCGATTTATCGTGGCCTCTGGGTACTCGCGATACTGGCCCCAAGCATTGCCCGGCAACATGTGGCCACCAGGATTCGATTTTATCGGCAGCTCGGTTTTGCTCGATAGAGAGTCCTCCCGATCTATTCGCCTGGCATCTGTCGTTGGCGAAAAAGACAAATTCTTTTTCTGGTTTTATCCGCCAGACTCTGTATGCCCCCGTCGCGAGCAAATAAAACCAATAATAATGCTCTCGGTGTATGCGCGATAAGAATCGATCGCGAGACTCTCTCTCTCTCTCTCTCTCTCTCTTTCTCTTGCTCTCCTGGTGCTGGGGACTCGTCACGCATGCCTATCCGGACGTGTAGCCTGTCCGCTCGGTATGATTTGTCGCATCGCCGGCCAGCTGCCGAGGAAGAAAGCTGCGAATGCCTGCGAGGGCCAAATCGCATCGCAAAAATGCGCGAGTATCCCCAAGTCGGGGAAGACCCTGAAATTCTCTATGAAACTGGTGTACTTTGTCGGGAACATGGCGAAATCTTCGCGCTTGAGTAGCCAAGAGCGAGAGTTTGTAATGTCTTGCAAGAGGTATGAGTCTTCAATCTTGTCTAGTTTTTTTCTTTTTTTCAATAAATTTTTTTTTGTAGATTTGAAAGATAACGGAATGTTCAGTTTCGCGAAAAAATCTCACTATTGAACAAGGCAAGTGCGAGTTTACGAGACTCTCGCACCAGTCGCAAATCGCATCTGTGATTTAGTTTCGAGGTGTTAAAGAGTCTACAAAGTGCTCTGGTATCGACTCCGGTCCGTACTTTACGAGCTAATTTACGATGTTTACCGAATCAATTAGAGTAGGAATCGGTGGTGGGGGCCGGGCACGAGATACATTTGTTTCGGCATTAATTTACCGAAACGGCCCCGCTGTCATAACAAAACTATAATAAACCGCGCGCCGGCTGGACCCCAGCCAAGGCATTCCGCCTCTCGCGGGCTTTTGGCTGCGTCGTGGAAGAGAGAAGCGAGCGTATAGCCGGCCCAGCGCCATTGTTTTTCCTCCGCGATGACGACAAGCACCTATCGCCAGACTCCTTTGATCTCGGCCATCCGTACCGCGGCTTCCCATACCGATCGAAAATTGACGATCACCCCTCGGAATCGATGTTTGACAAGAGAAATTTAATTTTTATCTCGCGAAATATTAACAGGAAGATTAGCAAATTTTTTCATTACTATACTCGAAACTAGGCACCTAATTATTGCTAGTGCGACTTATCGGAGGGTAAGGAGGCCCGAATTCGAGGAGTCGATTGATCAAAGGAGAAACTAGCAAGATTCTGACGGCACCTTGATGGCTAATCTGACGAGGCTTGCGCCGTCGGTGCGCAAAGTGAACTAATGTAGAGCGAAGTGTTCTCTCTGCCTTCTAATAGAGAATCCATAATCGGAATTTCGGTCTTGGGAGTCTTCGCGCGTGTCGTAGGCACACCTCGGAGTCACTCCGAGTTTGAAACCTGAACTGTAACTAATGAGTCTCGATTTGAACGGTTATTGACTATCTCGATCGAGTTTTACGTAAAAGGCAGTTCACAAATTCTGTTAAAATTTTTCTATTTCCCTATAAACACGAAAAATAAAATTTATCAAAGCTACTTATCATTTTAGTGTATACAAATATTAAGTACGTTAAATATCCAGTTTACGTAATCCATAACGAGTCAATTAACCTACTTCGTTAAATCCGCAATAAGGCTGAAATTTCTTGAGAATCCAGCGAGGCGTCGCGATATGAAAATATCCGTTTCGCGGAGGAGACACGAGGAAAATGGGAAGGGAAAAAAGCGACGAGTGACGACGACAGGAGAGAAACGAGAGCGTTGGTGCAAAGGACGAGTCTATTTCCCTCTCTCTCTCTCTCGCTCGCTCGCGAATACACGCTCTTTATTAATGAGGGGACATTCTCGACGATCTTTGCCACGCCGCGAGATATGCGATTCCGGCTCCCAAAGTATTCGCCGATATACACACGAGAGCTCGCGCGGCTCGCGACGTAGATTACCGACTCGAATGAAAAGCAGATGCTCGACCTGTCGCGCGAACATTTTTATCTCCATCTCCGTCTCTCTCTCTCTCTCTCTCTCTCTCTCTCTCTCTCATCCTATCCCGACACCTCTATCATTCAGTGTTTAAAATTTTCCGAATTTCCCATCGACTCTCATCGACCCTCCGTGATAAATAACCTCGAGTACATTTACCTACCCCCTTCGGTTCTCATCAGCCGCGAAACTCCGAGTCATTACGCGGCTGAACTTTATCGCGAGCGTGGAAGGAGCGGAAGAGGAGGAGCCCGGCTAATTTTTAAACAAAGCTCGAGTTTCGCCTCGACTTCATAACAACGCTCATTATTACTGCGCGGGGGGGTGGGAGAGGATAATAAATGATTATTACGTTAGAGCGGTTTCGCGGACGGGGTTTGAAGGAGGCGCGCCGGGGGTTGCCTACCTTTGATGTTGTCTCGCTCGAACTGCCTTTAAAACCGAGCGACAAATTCTTCGATATTCCGGCGATGAAAAGTCTCTCCTACGGGCCCTTTCCACCTCTTTTATCTCGTGTAGGGCTTTTATCAAGCGCGGGCAAACTTCTTTCACGGGACGCTCGAGAGAAAATGCTAATTTTACCCCGTACGGCGTCCCTCCTCAGCTCCGCCACCGCGAAAGTAGAGTGGCTCGGCATAGTTCGAGTTTTCGCTCGAGTATGCGAGATATTAAACGTGTCAACATCTTTTAATTTCGCTCTTTTGGTACGGTATCAACTACAATTTCGTTAACTGCGCTGGGAGGAACTTGACAGCTCGGGAGAGGTATTGAATCGCAGTTTGGATTAACTGATTTATTACTGACATTATAATTTTTTCTTTTTTTTTTCATTTTATTTGAAACTACTACGTAGCATCATGGCCATCAGTGAATACATCATGAAATTTACAAAAGGAAACATAAGGCATCTACAATAAATATATAATGTATGTATTTTGGGATTCTTGTAAATGAAGGCAGGATAAGTACTACACTGACCAGAAATGTTTCTCTGTAAAAGAATTTATTATATTACTAAAATTACAATATTTACATTTTAAAACTAATTTACAAACCTGTAAAAGAGAAACAACATTCAAAGTTCAATGCCTATCACTCTGCCTGTCATCGGTTACTAATTACTTATGTTATTATTTGAATCCGGTAGCCTGACAGTAAGACTGTTTACATTATGTCCTACTGTTATCTACCGGCCAACGCGGTAGAATTTGAATTGTCAAGGAGTATACTCCTTACAAATATACATGATATCAAATAATAATTTATTTATTCACTGCTAAATTGATTCGTTAATTCACTTCTTACCGATTCACTAATTTTCTTATTTTCGTTCCGAGCGAACGATTTCGATCGCTCTCCCGCAAGATCCGTTCCGTTCCTCGGGCCAATGACAGCTCGGGCGCCTCCCCCGAATCGATAAATTTTCGCTCAGCGCTCCGTCTCCAGTCAACGCCGCCATATATCCCTCTCCTGGTTTAAATTTCCCGCTTCTGTCTCTCTCTCTCTCTCTCTCTCTCTCTCTCTCCTCTCGTCTCGGGCGCGGAATATACGCCCGGTCTGATGCGCCGGAGGAGTGCCGGGATTCCCAGATAAAGGAGGACAAAAACGCATTCCCCGGTACGACCTTAATTTATTCCACGGCTTCTGCCACGTCGAGAAGGAGAGCGCGCAGAGCCGAGGCAAAGGAGACCGCGCGAGCGCGTAGAACGGAAGCCCCGACGGCTCCCGCTCGTCCGACGCCAACAGATCATTTCATAAAAATTCCTAGCCCGGCCCGCGCGCCCCACCCACCACTCGCTCTCTCGTATCTCTTCTTTTCCCGTATATCGCGAGAAATTCTCTGTCTCCACCCCCCACGATGCTCCTCTTTTGTTTCAACCACCCCCGACACCCAGCAATGCATAAAGAGAGTATCCACCTTTATTATTTTTCCTCTTTCTACGTTTGTCCGTCTTTCTCTCTCTCTCTCCCTCTCTTTGCTCTCCCACCTTCAACCCAAAATTCTTGTATAATTTCTTGGTCGTGCCGTTTCCCGTTCCGCATTCGCGTCGATCTCGGTGTTTATATATAAGGTACAGACGAGGGAGGCGAATTTATTCCCGAAACAATTTATTCTTGCGATTTTTATTTCTGTCTCTCTATCTCTCTTTCTCCTCCGGTCGTTCGATTTTTGTGCCCTTTTTGCGCGAAATCGACCCCTTTTTTTTCACGCGACACGGCTTCTTTCATCTATTATCTCTGTCGTTCCACGCGAAAGACGGGAAAAAAGATTCCCACTTGTCTCTCATTTCCCATGGTCTCGGTCTTTTTCTGCACCGTTCTTTTTTATTTCCATCCATACCGGCTCGTTTCACTTCCTTCTACTGTCTTTCCGGTTGTCTTGCAGCGCCCGTTTCACGGGGGCGTTTTCGGCTCTCCTCTCGTCCCTCTGCGTCTCTCCTTCTCCCTCTTTTATTATTAGTTATTCGTCCCCACCGAGAGCAGATGTCTAGACACGCGTAATTGAAGAAACAAGGGGCCTGCAATTGGTCTGTTTCAATTGCGCTCCATTTTCTCTGAACGCTCGTTCTCTGGAATTTAAACAATTTTTCTAAATAAATTAAATGAATATTTCTGCATTAAATCAAACCGTTACACTTATCAAAGTAACGCAGCGTGAAAAAAATGTGTGAAAGAAAACATAGAAATTGTTCATAGAAACTTTTTTTTTATTAAAAAAAAAAACGTTAAATTATTATTGCAATTGATAAAATGGTTACACGAGGTACGATGAGAGCGTAAAAAAATGAAGAACAAGGAAAAAAAAAATTCGCTGCGGACAGGATTCGAACCTGTGCGGGTAGAACCCAATGGATTTCAAGTCCATCTCCTTAACCGCTCGGACACCGCAGCTGTTGCCACTTCTTTGCTGTTATCGGTGTACAAGGGCGTAACCGTTCGATAAAATTCGAACACGTTTCGTTCTCGTCATAAAGATACTCGGAGCGCGAATCGAGTCGTAGATCGAACGACGAGTCAATTATCGGGCGCGATTAATAGCCTCGGTCTCTTTACGCACCGTGCCGGCTCGAGAATTTCAATTAGTCCCGCGACTGGGTCGGGGTAACAGTTCGAACTTCCTAAGACAATTTACCGTCGAGTCGCTGAAACTCTCTTCCGGTGAATCGCGAACGAATGAACTCTTACCGGGAATTAATTGGAAACCTCGTTCTCTATTCGCCGGCTTTTCTTTCGGTTTCGTATTTTTCTTCCCTCTTTTTTTTCCTCTCGATGTCCTTTCGTTCGCCTTTGTTCGGAGTCCTCGCCGCGGCGCATATCGAGGATAATTGAGACATCGGGCATCGCAATCGCGGCTCTCACGAAGGACTCTCTCTCGTGCGAGTGCAGAAGGAATTCCGGAAAAAGGAGAACGAGAGCCTGACGTTTGACCCGGGGACAGGGAGTTTAAATCGCATTCACGGACGGAAATAAAGAAAAGGGTGCCGTGAAAGAGTGTCGATATTCGCGCGGGCTCGCGTACGGGCCTTAATTAAGTCGTTAATTAGGCGGAAGGAGCGCGGCGTTAAATTACAAGCGCGACATCGGTATCGAGATAATCGGGAACTCGAACGCGAGCCTCACGGATTTAATAAATATCGATACGCGAGCTCGACTCTCGATTCGCGAATTCCGATCGAGCGCCAGAAATATCTCGTATAGATTTTCATCTAGATTTCATCCAAAAGTCTGGACAAACTCTATATCTCTACATGTAGTCTCGTCATCTAGATGAAAATCTAAATTAAATCATCTAGGCGATGACAGATGAAATTCTGGATGAAAGTATTTAAATGTTGAGATTCCGACTAGAGTTTAGAATTTTTAAAGTCGTACGATCAGCTGTTTAATCAGCTCTTTCGTTCACCTGTACAATATTTACACACGCTTGGTTACTTTATCGAAACATATTTGTAAAACAGCTGATACGGCCGAATCCGATTACATCAGCCAACATCATTATATAGGAAGTATCGGTTTCCTTACGGAGAAGTATTTTAGGTTCACAATAACGAGATTCCAGCGTTTTTTCTTTCACACCGAATACGCGATAACGGGATTTCTATCTACCCTCAATTTGCATTTCTCTCGCCCGTGACTCGCGACGTGAAACTCAGAACCGCTTTGTTTCACGACCCGATCCGCGAGGACCCGATCTTCTAAGAGAGTGAGAGAGAAAAAGAAAGAGAGAGAGAGAGAGGAAAGAGAAAGACGGTCCCACGAGAACTCTTCGGAATGCATCGTCGCTTTTCGCGGATCATTTTTCACCTCTCATAATCGTTCAGTCTCATCTCTGAACCTCCTGTAGTTCCCCTCTCTCTCTCTCTCTCTCTCTCTCTCTCTCTCTCCTCGCTGGTACGAGTGACATCGCGGCCGGCGGCGGCGCACGACAGTGACGAATCGACAACGTCCGCACGCGCGCAGTCATACTCGCCCTCCTCAACCCTCCGATCGAACTCGATCGTCTCCTCTTCCTAATATCCCCCCCATCGTGACTCATCGTCTTATCCCTTATCTCCCGGCATCTCTCCATATCGCATCGCGACGTTTTTCGGTGACTCTCCTCCTGAAGATTTTCACTCACCTCCCAATTTTTCTACTTTAGAATTTCAATAGAAGTTTAACATTTTTACGGTGAAAATGATTTTTAATCGCCATTTAAATTGAAAATTCATCTCGATATTATCGATCTAAGAGTTTTAAAGGAAAAGGGAAATGTGACTCGTATAAGAGAACATTTATCATTCACGCTAATCGAACATTTTCCACGATTCGGTAGCAACGTCCTCTTGTAAAATTCAATCGCAAATTCAATTCCGAAATCCGTAATGATTGGGCGGCAGCGATGATCGTCAAGGATTCGCGGGGCGCGTCGGCGCGCGAGATCGAATGGAATGCACCTGCTCTTGGGCTCTCTTGTCGGCTTTCTCAACGCTCGCGGGGTCAAAGGCTAAGTAGAAAATGTCGTACAGAGGCATACCGCTCGCGCGAAAGAAGGGGATAAGAGAGATACCCCCCTCTCCCCTCCCTCCCCTTTAGACGCGGAGGGAGCGAAACATCTCTTACCTAGCCAGAAGCTCGGAAGCTAACGCATATTAAAGACGCTCGTAAAATTATAGGCATTCCTAAGAATCTGGTAATATGTTGAGCGCAAGAGTGTAAGAGAGCAGGAGAGAGAGAAAGAGAGAGAGAGAGAGAGAGTTTTACACGGCGAGCTCGCTTCCACGCCGCGCGTAATTTATATTAACGATGATGCCGATGAGCGTAAGAGGGAGCGAGATGGAAGCTCTCGTCGGCTCTTTGAAGATCCGTAATACTCCCGCTCGGAGCTCACTCGGTGCGAGAATGCGACTCGAAAATATACGATTCGATCGATCCGTCCGTCTCTCTCTCTCTCTCTCTCTCTCTCTCTCTTTCTCTCTTTCTCGCTACGGTAGGACGATGAGTATCCGTGACGGATAGTAGTAGGCGCGAAACGGCGCCCGAGATTCCTCGGATTCCCGCGAATGCCGCGGGCTTACGCGTCCGCCACCGGACGTTTCGTTCGAGTTTATACCCACGTGGAAAGCCGCTCTCATTGTTTTCCTCCCAAGGCCTCCGATTCAGCCGAGGATTTTCCTCGAGAACTAGTTTCCACCGTTTTCACTCGGCCAGGCCTCGATCCGGGTACTGAGTAGGAGAGAGACAGAGAGAGAGAGAGAGAGAGAGAGAGAGAGAGAGAGAGAAAACGAGAAGAGGAATTTCTCTGCCGCTTCCTTCTTATCCGCGAGGATCGCGTTCGTGAAAATTAATCGATTCGTCGACTCCCGTCAAGGCTGTCCCTCTCCCTCTCTTTCTCGCTAGCTCGCTCGGTTTCTTGCGAAATACCAGAAGTCTTTTGTTACCGATTTATTTACAACCGGTAGCGATCGTTAATCGGCTGGCGAGTTATGACGGCGATCTATGAGGAGGAAAAGGCCGAATTTCGTCCTGGAGGACCTCGTCTTGACTGGGAGGGCCGAAAACCGATTCGACCTTTCCGCGTGGTCGTTACGCCGGATTTATGCCCCAACCATGAAAATGGTTATGGCGCCGTTAAACCGGACCCGTTAACCGTTTCTCTCTCTCTCTCTTTCTCTCTCGTTGCTATCTAAATTCGCCGTCGAGTCCACGCGCAGGACTTTTAGTCCGACTTTATAGTCTACAGGGCGTTTCAGAACGGCCGTTGAATGTCCCCGGGGAATCTGGTTCCATATTTTGGCCTCGAAAGTGCCATTAATACATTTTTAATTAATTGTCTCGATGATTTATCTGCGTCCACTCTTGCGTCCTTTCATAGTGTGACAGATTTCATTTCCTACTGAATAACATAAAAATGTTGCGGTCTACTAACATTAAGCTGTCAAATTTTTCTCACTGCAATTACACAACCCAAGAATTATTTTTGTCGCAACGAGCAATTCCGATCGATTTCAAGAAAAAATTTTCTCCGCTACTGAATCTCCAATAAAACGACAATTGAATTCGATTTCGAAACGAGAGATCTTGAAGATACAGATATCGGTGACAAGTCCGTTCGGCACGTCCTCGATAGACGAACGATCGAGGGTAATGCGATGCGGCCGCGGCGACGAGCCACGCAGGAATAAAAGAAAAGAGGGAAAAAAAAGAAGTCGTCTCGCAGCGCGCGAGGCTTCGATATCAATCGATCGGCGAGATACCGCGCTCGCGGCCTCCGCGCCACGGGAATGACATATCCCGTCGTAATTAATTGCAACTGTACCGCGCGCGACGAGTTACGCGTCATGAAAATTGGATTTCCCGATGGCTCGCGGCTAAACGCTCGCGCTCGCGGGAACGACTCTTTCTTCCCGCGCTGGAAAAATTCTTGTACGAGATTGACGAAATCGGCTGACACACGGAAGCGGGCGCTTATCGCTCCTGAAAATGGAAAATTCTTGCTTAATTCGACGATAAATCGGCGGGGAATGAGGCCGCCGTGCGAAACGAGCGAGCGAGCGAGGGAGAGAGAGAGAGAGAGAAGGGGGAGGGTTACAGCGATAAAGTGCATTGGGCAGTTACCGGGTTGCTAGACTACGCGGGGCACACGGCGCGTAAAGCACGAATTTTTATTGGACATCTATTGCCGAGGCGAACTTTCAATAAGCCGACGAGTACATAGTAATAAGCTCGTAATGCGGTCTGCCGGTAGCGAGCGAGTCGAGGAGAGAGAGAGAGAGAGGGAGAGAGTAAATAGTCGCGGCAAGGCTTGGCCCACCGCTGCGGTAGGTAGCCCGGGTTATTGGCGACCGTATCGGATCGGCCCTGATAACAGACACTAAAGACGACCGTTTCGCCGTCGGTTCACTCTCATGGCTCCTCTCTCTTTTTCGGAATTGCCTCTCAGCTCCCTCCTTT
>NCVS01000997.1:58391-110789 GCA_003055095.1 Goniozus legneri | reverse complement strand
ATCCGGATATCGATATAAAAAAAGCATTAATAAGTATACTATGTCATTCAAATTTCTAAAATAATCCAAGTAAACTTTATACATAAATGTCAGAAGTAAATACGTATTTTTAACATTTTCAGGTAAACTAAGACTAAGCTTGATATCGGAAGACGATTTATTAACCTTGGTCAAACCAACTGGCTTACTATCATCAGAAGTAATTCTTGACGCAATTGCTAACAAACGTCTAAAGGGCAATTCCAAGCATTTCCCACGTAGATGTCTCATAATGGATAAAAACGTTTTTTCTGAAGAGCTTGGTGCAGAAGTTCTCTACGGTGAAATTAGTAATTGGCAAAGTTCCAATTTTTAATTATCAACACCGTAAGTATCTAATATTCTATAATTCCCATGTCTTCACCATCTCTCAATTTATATTCATACAATGTAGTAAACGCAAGGCCCTGGAGACTGGATACAATATTATTATTATAAAACTCGGAAAACTGTATGTACTGAATCATTTCAAAATGCTGCTGTCGAAATCTAATCTTTCCTATCATATTGAGGTAGTCATTAAATTTCCCTTTTATTACCTATAATTTCCAGCTGTTGTACTGTAACTGTTAATATTAGTTATGCTGTAACTAATCGGTTTTCTCTTTTTTCAAACAAGGTTTCGAGAGACCAAATTGACTGGATCAGTGTTATTGATTATTCGCATTACCTCTGCTCTAACTGGCAGGATTTATATTTTGAGCCACAGGCAATGCAGTATATTAGGATTACCGGTATGGCGGAAAGGAACCAAATTTTTGGTATCAATAAATTCGAAAGTTATTACAAAAGCAGTGTTGAAAACTTATACAGAGGAATAATTGTACCTACACGCCGTGTTGCTAAAATAGAATTTAGCGGCTGTCTTACAGTTGAAAGCACATCTAATTTCAAGTATGAATTATTGTATAATTTTTTCGGAATGATATTCACATATAAGAATTGTTATATATTTATGATATATGAATTCATCTTAGCTATGAAAGCGAACTTTCGACTGAACAGAAATCAAATTATATCCAGCGTACCATTTCTGCACGTCAAGCATTGGGACGTAATGATGGCATTTTATTAAGATTCAGTCAACCATATATGATAAATTCAATGAGGTTAGTTGAAATTACTAAAAACTAAAATTTTTAATCATCGTTTCTACTATGAATAATTGTTACTACCTGTTTCATAGATTATTACTGTGGGAACAAGGTAATCGATGGTATTCGTACTATATCGAGATATCATGCAATAACATTACGTGGGAACGTATTGTCGACAAGACACAAGAAAGGTGTAAATCATGGCAAACGATTGTTCTTGATTGTGCACGGCCCATAATTTTTATACGTATAGTTGGCACAAATAGTTCGGACCAAAAAGTAATATTTTACGAAAATATATCATTCTTAAAAGTTATTTAAATTTATGTATTTTGCAGATATTCCGTATTGAACATTTCGAGTGTCCATTCGAATCTGAAACACCTGTATCTATAAGTCTTGAATAAAGAATTACGATATTAGCGCCTCGCGTGGATTTATCGAGAATGGAAATAAGAATTGTTATTAATGAAAAGATAATTAGTGTGGCTATGAATAATAACAAGTATTGAGTATGTTTACTTGCTATTTCTAACGATTCTCTCTGTTATCCATGATTTTGTTTTCCATATGTATCAAAGATGTTTAGACCTACTACGGGCGTCGTCCCTCCATTGCAGAACTCATTCTTTCTAACAAAAGAGCCTCGAATATAAAGTATATTATGCAACATGTAAACAAGTGTATTTACAAAAGACATAAATTATAATTTTTCGATTATGTCGCCACACAGTCAGTAGAGAAGGACTGTTGTGAATCTGTGGGTCGTGATTGCCACAAACGTGACAGGTTTCTTTTTCGCAAGTGAGTTTTGCTTATCGTCACATTTTTCAAAGCTGAAGTCAAATTTCTTCTTACTGGCAGTACCATACTTGTTCGGTACGCGACCGAAGTTCGACCATCTTCGGGGTCGATCGGCCGGGCTCGGCTTTCGCCCTCCTCAGTGTGGGAGTGTGACGGTTGGGCCAGTTGCGCAGCGTCGTGCGTGAATGACACACGCACACGCGTGCACGCATACACATACACAAAGGATCGAACATACATGTACCCACACACGAACTAAACCCAACGAACCCGTGATTCGTTACGGTAGCAACGTTGGTACACTCATTTAAACTGAACGTTTAGAAAACCGCGAAATTCAATTTATCATAGCATCGGGGTTTTTATGCCGATAAGGCTTTTCCCCGTAAGCCAATAAAGGTTATCCCTGTTGGCTCCAAAAGAAACCGCGTTTTATTTAAAAAACCATCTCCCGAATTCCTCACATATCCATTCCCTGAATTTGGAAATTATTCCATGTTGGAGTAATAATTTTTCCACGAAACAATACTCTTTTCGAAACCGTGAGGCTATTGTTCCTTTCGACAGACTGAACAATCAATTTTGTCCAATTTATAATTTATCGTACCTATGAAATCATTTTTTGTTTTAACAATTGGGAAATTTAAGTGATTTTTTAGTGATTTGTTATCTCGGTGTAAAGTGATAAAGTTCAATTTCATCATTATGAAAATTATGAATCTGCCGTACCGAGAAACACCTCCACGTAAAGTTCCGCCGTGCCTAAGAGTTTGAATGTTTCTCATATCTCCAATTAACTTTATTCACACAATATAAATATTCACAAAAAACTGAAATCTTTCAAGGTTAATTATTTGGGCAAAATTAATTTTTTTAAAAATTTATTTTTATAAATCAAGGAAATTTAATGGATAAGATAATTATTTTGAAGCAAAAAACAATTTGGTAAAGCTATTGTCTTATATTTACAAAGAGTAAATTTTTATACGTCCCTGAGAATTACCACGCTCTGCATGTATTCTTTATTATCGACGTGATTCAAGATGTTATCAAGTTTCCGAGTTCGCCGCAACTTCTGAAGGCGCAAAATCGGCATCCGAAAGATTTTTTAGTACGGCCCAGCCTTATTAAGATTTGTGTTTTTAAAGGATGTTAACCTGAACGGTTTATATTGAAATTAGTTTAATGGTTCTTTAGGGCTCTAAACAGAAGTTAAATCTCTTAGTGTCACGTATGTTTGTTTGTGTAAACATTATTCTGAAAAAATTACGACGCAAAAAATTAAACTTGTGATAATAATAAGTGGTTTGTATTAGAAGTTATAAAAATTTGTATTTATTGTCTTTAAGATCTTCAAAATCTGTTAATTCTTTCATCATGTAAAAACTATAAATGATAAAATAATAACAATGTTTTAACAAATTTATCAGATAAAATAACCTATTAGTTGCTTCCGTCCTTTTATTTTCAACTCGAGGCTTTATCGTAAAAATCTGTTTTGGCAATTCCCTTGCTTATGAATCATTATCATGGCCTTTAGGTGTTTTAAAATGATTTATTATATCAATTTCAGTAATCGTATCAATTTGGTTTGATGTTGACTCGAGTCTTGATCAAATAATGTTTCTAATTCTGTCATAGAAAACCTTTCTTCTTTCCGGGAATCTTGAAGATGTACTTGTTAATTTTTCATCTTTTGAGGGAGCAAAAAAAAATTCTTTAAATAATTTTTTTCATACTCGCTTCAAAAGTTCAACTTTTGAGCGCTCGGTGGCGTCCGTGAAGGTACCCTTTTCTGAAGACTCTACCATACCGTCTTTTTCTCGAGGCCTAGGCCGTAAAGTTTACCTCCCCGATTTCTTCGCGGACTGTTTGTGTATAGCCGAACGAAAATGAAAGACACGAACGCCTCCTTGTCACCTTGGCTTCGCGCCTCGGACGGAAAAATTACGCCCGTTTTTGGATATTCCCGCCACAAACTTTAACCTCATATCGAAACTCGCGGTTATCGAAAAGCGCCACTTCACGGACTTATGATATACATAACTATTTTGGCATTTATTTCAGCAGCTTCTTAAGTACTAATAAAATGAATGATATGGGCATGGTAATCTATTGAGCGTATAAAAACTTCACAAGGAAATGTCACACACGAACGCTAAACATTTTTCCACTGTATTTTAAATTAAGGAAGTTTCGTTATAACTCTCGGATAAAGTTCCGAAAACATAGCTACGAGTTTTGGAATGAAATTTTGTACAGAGGTAGTTTTTGGCAATATATGAAGACCCCCCAAGGGATTTTTGGCTCCAACGAACTGTTTACCCCCTACAGCCCCCCAAAGTTCACCCCCAAAAAGTGGTTTTTTTCTAATATCTCGTGAACCGTTGGAGATAGGAAGTTGTTATTAGCGTCAAATTTTTTGTTTTTAAAAACTCTATAAAAAAGATTTCCATCATTTTTTTTGTAAAATTGATACTTTTTGAGTAAATTTGTTTTTTATGGTTTTTTGGAGTTTTCTCGATATCTCGAGAACCAATAAAGATAGAAAGTTGTTATTAGCGGCAAAATATTCGTCTTGCTCAACTCTACAACATATATTCGATTGAAATATACCTGAAATATTTATGTTTGATTTTTTTGAATTTTTGTTTTGGGTTTTGTTTTGAGATTTTTTTTTAGCTTTTGCCTAAATCTCAGTTATTCAAACTAATCTATAAAGGGTGATTCGCAAAACACTAACACCGAATCACTGGAAATTTACTAAAAATTCGTTATCGGGACGAAACTTAGCTAACACGAAATATTGGATTCCTCGTGGTCGCGCCCCGCGTGGACCCCGCTTAGCAGGCCGCTACGCGGCCTCCTACGCGGGCCCCGCGCCCTGCGAGATTTTAAATAAAACATTACAGGCAGTATCCAATCACTACCAGGGCGAATTACAGCTTTGGGGAAGCTTACAGGGAATAGCTTCATAGAGCTTGTAAATACAAAAATTTTGCCACCAATAACAACTTTCTATCTTTATTTGTTCTCGAGATATCGAGAAAACTCCAAAAAACCATAAAAAACAAATTTACTTAAAAAGTATCAATTTTACAAAAAAAATGCTAGAGATCTTTTTTATAGAGTTTTTAAAAACAAAGAATTTGACGCTAATAACAACTTTCTATCTCCAACGGTTCACGAGATATTAAAAAAAAACACTTTTTGGGGGTGAATTTTGGGGGGCTGTAGGGGGTAAACAGTTCGTTGGAGCCAAAAATCCCTTAGGGGTTCTTTTTATATGCCTAAGGACTACCTTTGTACGAAATTTCATCGTAAAACTCGTAGCTATGCTTTCGGAACTCCACCCAATTTAATTAATATAATTAAATTTAAAATGAAGCTACGAAAAGGGTACCATGATTTACCGGCCAAGTTATCGCACAATTTGTAGTTCCCAAATTGAAAGTGCGAAAGATGGCGCTCATAGATTATAACAGCCAAATCCCTTCAGTGGTACCTTTTACTCGCAGTTTTCTCTTTGTATTACCTATAGCACGATCAGAACGGAACTAACGAAATTAAGATTGACAGTTACAGTTAGAATGCCACAACAATTACTAATCGAAATATGTTGATAAAAATTCGAAGCAGAATGATTCTTCGAAGATTATTTTTGAAGTAGTAGCGGCAGGAACTTATGGCGTCGAGCATGCGTATGCGATCTTCCAAAATGGCGGGAAATTGTCTGAAATAAATATTACGATAAATATCATTTAATAAGTTAAATTCATTGCGATAAATCAGCCATTTAATTTTAACGTAATTTACGTTCTGCTTCTCCAAAAAAAGATATTGATATTGAATTGAAATTTCTTCTTAGTCGGTACGCATTTCTGAGATGAAGATGACGTTACTATCGCATTTCAGAATGCATTTATCAACAGGTAATAAATGCAACATTAGATGTCGCCAGAGATCGTTCGTATCCTTTTTCATCCTTTGTTATGATAATCAATGGAGAAAGTGCAATAACCGTAATTCACGCATCTTTAACGAAGCTTTACAAAACTGTCGCCGAAAATACATCCCGTAATGTGATTATTCAAATACTATGTATGTGTGAATAATATCCTCGAAATACTAGGGAAAAGTCGTTGCATTAGTTTCGACGAATGTTTACAGATCAGCTTGTAAACCGGCACATCTCGTAAACTCCGAATTCCAAATTCAAAGCTGACGCCATGATGTCGTGTGGCAACCGGTAAAACTTTTCGAGCGAATTTAACATTTAAATAGCGTCAAACTATTCATCATGAGAGAAAAAGGCGTTTTATGGAAGCAACGCTGAACTTTGAACTAACGGTATCGATAGGCCACAAATCGCTTCGCAGAGGTTTGTATCGTCCAACGATATTCGATTTTTCTTCATTTAAATTTCCATCATACATCCAACCCAACCTACGTGTGTTCCTGTACGACAATCGTCCCTACGCTCGTAGATTACCAATCGCTCGGTCTCTTTCCTTCGTTTTTCCAGCCCGCGAGTGAGTATATATTCGATTTCTCTTTCTCCGTGCCTTACACGGGCATTCCTCTTTCAGATCTCGTGGACTCTACAGTCCCCCCTCCCCCCTCTTCACCAACACAAACGAAAAGCGCGGAGGTACAACAATGCAGTCCCTTCGGCGAGAGAACGCGAAGACTCGGGAGGTTCGCTTCTGCTCCAGTTGGCTTCTAACTCGATAACGGACAATTCGATTAGAGTATCGAATCGAGATGAGCGTGGGTGGTATCGCGGCCCGTGTCAACGGCCGGCGACACGCGTAAACAGTGCTCCTCTGGGAAAGAAAGAAATGGAAGCTGTGAAAGTGGGAGAAACCAGAAAATGGAAAACGTTAGAGCGGAAGAGAGCGAGAGACGGAGCGAGTCCTGTTAAATTCTCCCCCACCCACTTGCACGTCTCTCTCTCTCTCTCTCTCTCTCTCTCTCTCGACGCACCCGCTTGGCTTCCTCTCTCGCGTTTTCCCCTGTGGTGGCAGGTCAGTGTTGCCGCAGTCACCGTCGTATATCGATGTAACACACCGAGTACGGCAGCCCGGCGAGTTTCGATCATCGCGGTGTCTCGGGCGCACGTGCTTACAAGACCAGTGAACGAATTTCGATAGGAACCAGTGCGATTTATCGATGGAGACGGATCCTGCGACTTCTGACAGGTATACACACACCACCGGCTCCGTTACTCCTCCACGTCTTCTACCTCTTCTCGCCGATGCATTCGGACGGATGACGTCATCGCGTCCTGCACGAGAGAGAACCCAGCATACCTACTATTCTTCTTTTTTCGGAAAGAAAATATTCCCAGCCAGCGGAACAGATCGGAATTTCCAATCATTCGGATGAGTTTCTATTTTGAAAACGTGGCAGATAAATATTAGAATAAACACCGGATGTGAATTTCAACTAGAATAGAATCGAGTGGTTAACGTTAACCCTTTCGGGTATAAATAATCGAATTGTTTATTTTAGTTTGTTTAAAAATACCGAAAGTATTGCATAAGCGACCTTTGTCGGCGTTGCCAGCGCACAAAATGTATAAACTATCGTTAACTTTTTATATATAACTTGATATTTGCGCCGAGTAAAAAAATGTAAAAACTACGTCCTTTTACGCGTGAAAGGGTTGAACAAACAAGAGAGAAAATCTCGAGGTAAAACCGGAATTTTATTTTGTACGAGGCGGGAACGCGCGCGGAATATTTCTCGCGAGCGTTGTGTATCGTCGAGCGGCACGTGGCCGTGCATAGGGGGTCGTTACAATTGCGTCGCTCGCGAGAAAACGGGAACGGGTGACAGATGTTGCGAGAGGGAGGGGGAGAGAATAATAAGCGAGAGAACAATGAAAGCTAGTAGCCGGTACAGTCAACCCGGCTTTATTGTTTTGTAATATCAAGAAGCTCAGTTTCGTGCCAAGTACATCGTACGCGCGAATTAAAATATCTCGGTACGGTTTAGCGTGTAGACCGGCGAGCCTCTGTAAATCCTGTATCGCGTGTGCCGTTAAGAAACGGTGAATTCTCGCACCGTCGACAGTGCATGCGAGCGCTCTCGGCTGGAATTTTAGACGACTTTTCTTCGCGTTTTCTCTCTCGCCGCGTGGATCTACGTCGCATGCGCGTCGCGTTACACCTGTGGAGGAGCTAATTGCCCCGTGGTACGGCGCAGGCGCGTATTTCGGCGGTCGGTCTATATATTCGAGCGTAACGGTTCAACGATACGATAGAGCAGGAGCGACAGGATCACCGGGAGCATCGTCGCGGGTTCTCACTTGCGCCAAGTTTTTCTCTTCGCCGGATACTCGTTCGGGGCCCCGTGAGGAGAAAACGGAATTTTACGCCAGCGTATATTTTCGGAGCTGGAAAATTGATTCCACGTGCCGTGATTTAAAGATTGGCCTCCTAATTCTCGACACGCAGGGCCAGTGTACCTTTCGTGACTCGCACCGATCGATATTTCTCTCTCTCTCGCGCTCTCTCTCTCTCTCTCTCTCTCTCTCTCTCGCTCTGCATCGCGCCTGAGGTTACTTCGACGGAACCGAGTCCGCAACCGGTGAGGTAAAACAATTCGCGGAAGGATGCAGCTGCTCTCTAGTTTCGTAACGCGACATCTCAAGCGAGGCGCATCGGTGAGCAAAAAAGGTACGGGCAGTTCGATTTGTCGCGATGCGACCGACTCGGTTCGCCGAGGATCTCCCCGGGAGATTATCACACGGCTTGCGTACATTATGCACCGCTGCGGAATGCACAAATCGAGAGATTGCACCTTTTTTGCTTAATTTCGCTCCTAGCATCGATTTTACAGCAGACGTCATTTTTGCGGATGGCCAATTTATGAGTTCCTGCGAGGAGGGTCGAGAAATTCTTTTAGAAATACGAAATGAAAATTTTGAATTTATCGCAATTATGAATAATGCTATTTGAATTTGAACTTTAATTTTTATTATGAAAAATGTTCAAGTTTATTATTATTATTGGTGTTAATATTTATTCAAAATAATGTATTATACAGTTAAACATTATCAAAAATTCAGAAATTTTCCAACTTTTTTCATGATTAAAAATTATTTTGAACGTGTTTGAGCTTAATGTCACATTTTTATTGTAAAAACCGATCAAGTTTTCTATTATTATCATTTTTAATATTTGTTTAAAATAATGTATCTTATAGTTGAACATATTGCGTCAAAACCATTTTAATAACGTAACGATTTCAAAAATGAAGAAATCAAAAATAATTAAACTTTGTATCGACTGATTAGTCTTGCACGACCCTTCTTAAAAGATTACACGCTTGCGTGATATTATTAACCGCTCCGGACGATTGTCATTCAATATTAACCCGCGTTTCTAATTTCGGGGATGAACAAATATTCTAATAATAGCGAAATCGTCGGTTATCAAAGTTTTTTCTCGAGTCGGGATGAGCAAAAAATTTGGACGATTGAAAAATATCGATCGGGCGGGTAATTTGCGCGGAGTGATTCGTCGTGGAGGGATAATATCGGGAGGGGGAGAGTAGGAAGGCGTAACGACGTTTGGCTCCGTCTCGCGATTTTCGATTTTTCATCCAGTCCTCGCGTGGCGCACCGCGTCCTGCGTAAAGTAGGTTAATTGGCGAAATGAGAGAGTGAGATTTCTCTTAAGCCGGTTACAGACGGGCCGCCGCTCGGCTCGATCTTAATTCGGGTTCGACGACCCGCGACGAGCGCGTTTTAGGTTTTCAACCGAACGGGGGTTCGTCCGGAGTCGGCTTAACCGCTTGGTTTGCATAAACGCCGGAAATGATCGAAACACTCGCGCGATACTTTCCAGCACGTAGGGAGAGAATTTCCCTTCGACGAGGTTTCGAGGATACGCAGCGCGAATAAATTCCCTCGAGGTATACGACTTCCGTCCCCGGAATGTCACGGCCGCGTCCTTCGCTGTCCTGCATTGCGCTTCCATTATTTACGGATTTATAGGGCGCGAGTAGGAATCGAGAGGAACGAGAGCCCTCGGTAACGAGCCGAGGCTTATCCCGTCGGAAAAGGGGGTAGCTATTCGGGTTGATTAATCGCGACCTTGCCGCCCCGCCGAGGAGAGATTAATCGCCACGAGTGTCGACTGCTTCGCTCTTTTGCATGGCCACTTCATTCCCGCCAATTATGATATCGCCCGTAATGAGTCGAAAAATTTGATCGCTTGTTTGAGTTTGAACAGTTTCTTAGTCTTGTTCGGTATTTGTACTCCAATTTTGCATTTATGTGGACAAAATTTGATCGTAATTGTACAAATTCTGCAATAATTGAGTACAAATATACCTAATCATTCTTATCAGTAGACTGAGAAAATACCGACACTGATAAAAATATTGCGTGAAAGTTTTATGCACAAATAAAAAGCCGAGCTGCACTTATGAGCATGAAAATCGGTTTGAGTATAAAATATACCGATTTTTTGAGAACGAACCCGATCATTATTATCAGTTGACTGAGAGAATACTAATATCGATAGAAATGTTGCATGAAAGTTTTATACACAGATAAAATGTGTAGCTAAATTTATAAGTACGAAGATCGGTTTTCTCGTCGTATTTGAAAAAATTGCGACTAAAAAACCGAATAAATGAGCAGTGAAATGAAAATATAGACTGTCAAATAAGACTAAAACCGATCAAATTTTTCGACTCGGGTAATGAGTTTGCGTCGAGATGAATCAATCGAGATATCGTTTCAGGAAAACGCGACAGCGGCTCGAGCGCCAGTGCCGAGAGCAATCCGGATTACAGCAACTGTAGACCTCAAGCAGGTATTCCCGGCTACTTTGTCACGCCACCGGGAGTTGTCAGCATGACGCACGAGGACCCGACGCGAGGTAACGACCTCGCCGTTGCGTTCGCCGAAAGGGCGGAGGTAAGAATTCAAGAATCTAATGAAAAAACTACTCTCCAAAGAATTTCCCTATCGGGTCAACTCCCTACGGGTTTCGAGAGTTTACGTTCGCTCGAAATCGATACCGTCTGCCGCGACCACGAATGATTTACATTCGGGAAGTGAATCATGAATGTTTACAAGGGTTTTATCTTTTTCGAGGATATACCGATTAGGGAATTTAAATCATTTTGTCCATTTTGAAGCTATGCCAGGAATTCTTTTTTTTATAATATATATATTAATATGCAAAGAAAAATAAGGGGGAGAATAATCTAATGAAATTGATTCTGAATTAATCTCAAAATTTGAATCTCTTTTAAAACGATCATATCCTCGATTCGGTTTGATAATTCTCAATTAAAATACAACCGGTTAAAAATTACATAATATATAATATTTTACATTACATTATATATTATATACTCCTCCAAAAAATTAAGAGGACACTCGTCGTTTTCAAATATCAAAATCTCTACTAAAAATGATCACTTTGTTTTTTTTGTGATTTTTGTCACTCTGTCACTTTGTCGTTTGATTATCTTTAGTCTAGATTTTGACGTTTCAAAAAGACAACTGTCCACTTAATTATTTCTAGGAGTGTATATTATTATATTACAGTTTCTTCTTCGCAAATTAATCATTCGAGAATTGAGCTTCCGTAAACTTCGAAACACCTGAAAAATTGTTTTCAAAGTAAACAGATGGCTCGGTAATTAGTTTGGCAGTGTCAACGCAATCGATAATCGCTCGTTATTTCAGAGAGAAGCGGAAGTGGTGAAAGGCGCGTTCTACCTTGGCTGCGCCTTGGCGATAGCCTGGATCATCGGAGCGGTTGGACTGTCGATCGCGTGGCTGGTACTCGTCCTGGCGCTAATCGGCAATCTGATCAGAACGAGACTGTCGCGTATGAACGAGAGCGCTGTTAGACGCGAGCTCGCACGGTTGAGATTGAGACGCGCCCTGTACAAGGACGAGACGGCCGAATGGCTGAGCATCTTGTTCAACAAATGGCGAGTATCGATATCCCCTCTCGCGTTCTGGGATAGGAGCGCCCCGATAGTTAGACACCGAAACGCCACTCTCCAATGGGTATTACATATTTCGATACCCGATAAACCTGTTTGCGTATTCCTGTTGCCGCATTCCGCTCCGACCGCAAAACTGTCCCTCGTCGTTTCTCATATCTCCTTCGCGAGGGAAAATATGGACGAGATATCAATTCGATAGGCCGGCCAATTTTCGAAGCCGTTCTCTCTCTTTTCCCCTCTCTCTCCCTCTCTCTTTTTCTCGCTCGCTCACGAGCCGGACTCGGAGTACCGCGACTGGTCGTTAAAAATGTAATTTGCGATTTGTGGCATTGTTCTGCTTATAACGTCGGGGTCGCTAATAATAGCAGTCGATTGATTATCGGATTTGTTTTTCGGGTCATTCCACGTCAAAAAGACGACCTACTTGTATCTTGCAATTGCCACGCTGCAGGTGCGTGTAGCCGATAACTAAAAATCTCGGAATCCTTTGAGGATATTGTTGCTCTACTCTTAAGTCGAGTGAAAACTACTCGTTTGTAATTTTTATCTCGAATGTACTTAATATTTACTGCCATATATCTTCAAATGAATATTTAATTCAATAAAATGATTAAATACTAGTTTGAACGAAAGTGATATTTGCAATTCAAACAATTTTGTAACGTATACTATAAATAAATATTGAGTACATTCAAAAAAATTATATTAACAGTCTATAAACACGATATTCACAAGGTCAGCTCCAATGTTTAAATTCTCAACTAATAGCAATATGTAGTAACCCGAGTGGAATAATATATCAGAATTTTTCATTAATAAAATTCGTTATCGATTACAGGTGGAGATACTCCGCGGCGAGTATATTCTGTTTGGCGAAGGAACAGTTGGAACCTCTTCTGAATGAAGCGAAACCAGCTATACTTAGTAAGAAAATTACACTTAGCGAGATCGATAAGTATAACTTCGTAATGTACCATTACAGGCTCGATCGAGCTCAAGGAACTCACATTAGGAGAGCAAACACCCTGCATTACGCGCATTAGGACAGTCGACTTGAAAAACGACGATGTCCCGAGCGGACATCGAGGGGAGACAAAATTATCCGTCGAGGCCGATCTCAGTCTCGACTGCGAACAATTTCGCATGCTCGTCGCGACGAGGCTGTTCGGGAAAGGGTAAGTCGGAGCTTGAGAAACTCGTAGGAGGAAATTACAAACTTTCCCGCTTTTCAGTGTCGGCATGGACGTCGATCTCGTAGTGGAGAAACTTTCCCTCTCGGGTACGATAATGGCGACTCTCACGCTCAGTCAGGAGGCACCGTTTCCACACGTCACGAATCTCAGCGTCAGCTTTCTAGAAAAACCCGACGTGTGGTTCAGCGTGAGGATACTGCGAGCCGTGCAGATGATGGAGGTGCCGCTGATCAAAACTTGGATACACGCGGTGGTGACCGATGCTCTGGCCAGTTGGCTTGTCGATCCGGGCCATCTGGAATTGGATTTGAGGGCTCGGGAACGGCCCAGCCCGGGCCTCGACTCTATCTCCAATACCATACCGCATGGTGTTCTCACGCTGACTTTAAATCAATCGAGTCAATCATGTAAATATTTTCGATTTCGGACAGAATTCCGAATAAGATGGAAGTTGAATGAGAAATTTTTCGCTGACATTCAATATTCGTCTATACCGACGCAAAAAATTGAGATTCATAAAAATTTAAACAGATTTTTTGTATTTTCGCCAATACAGGATTAAGTTTTTTAAATTTTTTTCTAAATCACCTTCCAATACTTTTCGGAATTTTATTCTCAATGTTTTGTCGATTGTAAAATTTGTGCATAACTCGAGATTATTTTTAACAGCCGCTGCAGTAGACGAGCCTAGATGGTTAGTCGTTTCGTTGAGCGACCAGAGACGAGTCACGACGCATTTAAATCCCACATGGACGGAGGATGTTTCCTTTCTCGTTGGGTCCTTGGACAACGAAAAAGTTACGATCAAGTTGAAAGCCAAACGGATTGTCAGCACGATTACATTAGCGCAATTTGAACTTCCCTTGGGTGTCTACAATTGGGATGTATCAACAGTGTATGTATTTTGTATGCTATATGCCATCGATTGTTCATTTATTTTATAATTTTTATCGACAGCGAGGAAACGATATTACAAGAGAAAAAATCATCGTGCAATAATGTAAATATACCAAGTATCACTGCTCGGTTAGAGTATACCCCGTTACCTAGTCTGGAACCAAATTTACCGCAACCGGAATATCCCGAAAGCAATTTCCAACCAGCTGGTAAGCCTTTTAGCGAGAAGAATTTCGTAACCTTTGAGTTATAACTGTGACTGACGTGAGTTTTCCAACAGGTGTTCTGGTGGTGTATATACATTCGGCTGACAATCTTAACAGCGACAGTTCTCACTGTAATCCATATTGCATGTTGTTCAATAATCGAAAAAAGGTACGCGCTATTCTTATAACGGTAAAATATTTAAGAAATTTTCAAATTAATATTCTCTCTATAATTTTTTTAGGTGAAAACAACACATTACATTCGTGGAACCACATCGCCATGCTGGGAATCGAGAACGCAATTTCTCGTCCAAGATTACACCCAAGTTTCTCTCAGTTTTGTTATATATTCGTGGAATATATCGAAATCGGCCGATACCGATATGCTCGGTCTCGCTATGTTATCTCTATCTAAGGTAAAATTATTGAAAAATTTCATCGTGTATGTAATCTTGTAATAACAAAAATTGTAACGAACACAGGATACCACATGGATAGTAAAAAAGGAAATAGTTTTGAGCGGGTCTAACGGTTTGTCGACAATGACAGTATCGGTATTGTTCTATCCCATAAAGAGCGTTCAGCAAGCTGTTGCCAGTCGCCGAAGTAGTATCACTCAACGTCCTTCGGAAGGCGATACGAAAATCAAGAGGAATAGTATTCCTTGGATGCAACAAGCGGTAAGTTTGATCTGTCCAATATTCGGAATGGAAATATTAAGATATTTTTTTTTCACAGAAATTATTACTGACGCACAAGGATATGGACTCGGCTGCTTCCGATATATCGAGTTTACTCTCCACGGGAAGTGGGCTTATGGAAATTACATTACTGCGTGCTAAAGATCTCGTTGCGAAAGATTTGAATGGTTTCAGCGACCCATTCTGCGAAGTAAAACTGAATAACGAAGTAAAGTACAAAAGTAGTATTAAAAAGAAAACTCTGAATCCTTGTTGGGACGAGAGTTCGATAATGGGATTACCGCGATCCGGTGAAACATTAGATGTGGTAGGTGAATTATCGACTCTTTTAAATTGTTCGTCAAATTAATTTCAATGAATTTCTTTATTTGATAAGATATTGTGGGATCATGATACTTTTGGAATGAAAGATTATCTTGGTAAAGTATCATTGACTCTTGAGGATATCAGAAAGTTGTCTAACATCGATCAGTCCAACTGGTTCATGTTGAAAGGAACTAAGACTGGATCTATCGAGCTTAAGATCAAAATTTTATCGGAAGAATGCGAGGTGAGTGAATACACAAATTTTTTAATCCACAAGTTATTTAACTCCAATAATTATTCTATAGACGCAGAGTACGTATGCCCCAAGCATTGTGAGCGAGAACTCTTCGCAGAATATCGAACCTGAATTCGTCACAAACGTCGTAACAAAACCTCCTGAAAGACCCAGAATGCGCTTACATTTGGAAACTGTCGTACCGCCTCCACCACCTCCACGAACAGTCACGTTATTAAAACCAACAGCTTCAAATTATTCCGGTAATTAAAATTACAATCCGACATGTTTCACAATCGAAAAATTTCTAATTATCTTTATTAAATTTATTAGATAAAATTAGTATTACAAGCAAAGAATCATCAGAGATGAATGGAACACACAGCGCTTGGATTTCAAGAGTTGCGACCGAATCGATCGTAAATGATGATTTCGACGGAAGACCACCTCAAGTGAACGAGAGGAGATCTTCGCATCACAGTCTCTCCCCAAGTCCCGATCAGAGTTTTAACAAAAAGAGCCCACAGTACAACAGTTTTCGAATTATGAAACAAAAAGTAAAACGAGGCTTGAAATTACGAAGGTTCCGCTCGGAGGTGAATATAGAAGAGAAGAACGATGGAAAGAGCACACTGGCTCTGGAAACTAGAGGCGGAGGCGAGGCCGATGCAACGGAACTATTGCACGGCTCGGGACTCGCTCACGCGGTCTCTCAACCGGATATGCTTGGAAGAATCCGACAAGCGAGTCCTCGCTTGAGACTACGACCGAATGGTCAGTAGTAAAAAATTATTTAAATCGTATACCTAATGGAAAAATTTTACATGTGTTGCATCACGTGATTTATTGAAAATAGCTGAACAGTATTCTTGGTGTTTCAGAATTGAAAATTTCCAACGGCACGAAGGAGAGATTCTCGGGAATAGAAGGAAAAGTTTTACAAGCTCAAGGACTTCACGTAGCACACATTGCTCAGCTCTACTGCCGTGTTAAATTGCAAATGTAAATTTATTTATGATAATTATCTATTTTGATATATTTTGAAAATTTTCATGAATTCGTAGGCCCACCAGTCCTGACAAAATTGGATCGTCGACCAATGCCGGAAAAACTATTGCTAAGTCACGATTGCTGCCTGCCATGCCAAATCCTCAGTTTAGCGTAGACTTTCAAATTGATGGGAGTAATGTGCCGCGGGAGGCAATGTTGATTTTCGAGATAAGGAGCGCTACTAAGGACCTTTTAGCTAGTCGGCGTATCACTCTCCACGAATTATTGGGTAAGAAGTCTTGCGTGAATTAACAAATATCCTTTTAATAGTTTTTTTAAAAAATATTTTCGTTTTAAAGGAGTATCAGCCGCCAGTAACGAAGTGCATACTTGGTTAGCGCTAAATAATGGAGCATCGCTAGAAGTACAAATCTCACACGGCAAGGAATTAAAAAATAAATCGACCAAGAAACTATTTCGATCTTGGTCCGTACACAAAATTGGAAAAATTTGAAATTTACTCAAAATTCAACAATGCATAAAAGTGTGAATAATACAAGTTTCACAGTCACATAGATACATGTATATAGCAAAATCGTTGTAAACAATATAATAAGAATGTTTTAACAATCGATGCAATCGGATTTTTGGACTTGAAGTCTATTTTTTATATAAATTAGAGAATAAATATAACAATAATGCTTTGTAATATAATGTAATGCATATTATAAAATTTACGACACAAAGTAAAATTCAATCTATGACAAAACAATATATTTATATGTTACAAAACACGTGTAAATTAAATTTATACTTATTTCTAAATACTTTCACCACAATTGTCTTACTCGAAGCTTGTTACAAAGTTGTGAAAAAATATCCATATTCCTGTTATCTTGATTTGGTATATTAAGTTCCAATTTAAGTGGAATTTTAAGTTACCTGCCACTAATGAAATAAGAATATAATTAATATTGTTTCGATAGAAATAAAAAATAGATTAGATAGCAAAATTATACCCTTAACGCATTTGGTTGATTTGTATTGCCAAACTCTGTTTCAATTTCATCGCGTCTTCTAGATAATTCTTGTTGTCTTCTTACAGATTCGATATTCTTGATTCCTCTATTCTCTAGCTGAGCTAATCGTTTTTCTGCAGCTTCCGCCTGCTGTCTTCTTCTAGTATCCTGAATGAGGAATAATAGACATTTAGGAAAAATACAAATTTCACAGGTTATAGGAGATATAGAATCAAACTACTTTAGTTCAATAATAAAATAATTGTTTACATACCGCATCTGGTGTTAAGTCTTCATAAGACGAACCGCAACACGAACCACAGAGATTTCCCATGATTAAATTCTTATTTTTTTACAGACGTAGTACTTATTTCAGTACTTTATTATGACGATCAAAATATCGCATCAACAAGGTCAAAAATATTTACACCCACTCAACAATATATTTATAAAGTGCATATACGAGTTCAAAATTTTGCAAAATTAAAAAAATTTAATAATTGTTACCACTTCTTTCAGTTGTTATTATATTTTCTTACAAAAGCAGTATTTTTAATTTGACAAATCGCAGACTGTCATTCGAGTGACTGATTCACCTGCGGTTGTTGCAAAATTAGACAGACCATTCAATATCAGTTGTCAGAAAAATACGGCAGTGGCGCTATGCAACTCAGATTCGCAGGGCGCTACCTGTTACTTCCACGATAATTTCTATAAAAACATTCTGAACTCTACAAATCGCCCTTTATGATATTTAGGAATTTACCTTCAAGCAGATAATAGTTTAAATTTTCGTTTCTGTTCTCTATCAGTGAGAAATATTCTCATCTAACGCCACTATTAAGAATGATGTTGATTTACAGGCCTAAAGGTAAGTAAGAACGTAGAACGTAAATAAGGAACGAAAGTAGATTGTGATTCGCACTAAAATTAAAAATATAGGAGTATATATATATATATAGAACAAAATTATTAGAATAATTAATTTTTTAAAAATTTATACCTTTTTAATGATCGAACGAAACGTACAATTTAATAAGTTTTTTTTTAATGCAATAATTATATTTCATAATAATAATAATAATAATAATAATAATAATAATAATAATAATATTAATAATAATAATAATAATAATGATAATAGTAATAAAAATAATATTAACTAATAATGTTATCAAATATTTTATACATATACATTATGTTGCATTTATAATGATTTAACTCATCAAAGGAGGACATTATTAGTGTTTGATAAAATAACAAAGATTTTATGTAAGTAGACAAGTCTTCATTATCAGTCATGTATATGCGAAGTGGAGTAAAAGGTATATCTTAAAATCGATAGAGAGCAGATTATTTTTTGACAAAATTCTCATTTGGTAAGCCTTGCAAATGTGATATCCTTGTTATGATAATACAAGTGAATTTCATTGATTCGTATTAAATTTTTCATTATGAAAAATAACTATAAGAAGAAATGTAATTGCACATGTTACAAAGATCACATGATTATCTACAAACTGTTATAATCCCTTATTAGAGTAAGGAGGAACTTGATTGTGAATTCAGGCAAAAATAGCACCAAGTTTTCAATGCAGTCCAAAATATTTCATAATAGCCATCATGCATATCTTTTTGTATAACAAGATATCAAAAACTTCAATTATTAATGTTTTAAGTACTTCTGCCCAAATTTTGTTTACTTTTTAATGCTATGATAAATTATAATAAATGTTAGTAGAATTTTCTTTTTCTCCTTTTCTCTTTAGATGCCTAAATCTATTTACATAAAATCTTTGGTAAAGGCATTATTTAGCATTGACCCATATTTCTGTAAATACGTATCTAATGTTGTTGTATTCAATAACAGCTATTAGCCATTTGTCATTTTTACACAATTTTGATTTTTTTCGAGTATGAGCGACCGACAATACGGTTATGCTCGGAAAATGCACCAGATCCATGTATAACTTAATGTATTATTTTATTCAGCCAACACTATCTCCCATTACTTCTATTTCGGAAATGTTCTCGATTTGTTCGTCTCCGATTTCCATATCGAGATCTCCACGAGCATCAACGAATTCCTGTGACAAAGAAATTCTGTTAGATTTATCTACTTATTACGAATAAAACAGAAAGACCATAATTCCTTACGTCTCGATTCAGGTCAGTCGTACAACTTTCTTTGTGAGAAGTTTCACCTGTAAACGATCAAACGATTTAAAATGAAATTGTAAAATTGAATGATTTCGAAGTAATGTTCTCTAGCTTACCAGAATCTGTTTGAGTATGGATCGTAGTTGTTGCTGATTCCGCGAATTCGCGCCTCTGTAAATCCGCGTCAATGGCGTGAAGACGTTCCCTATTTTTACGTAATTCCTTCCTTAATCTCTCGCGTTCTTCTTCTCTTTCTTTAATGACTTCCTGCACGAAGATAATAGAATTTATTATATTACGAAAATATATGTTATATCAAAAGTTTTGTACAAAATTTACCAATAATTGCGAAAGTTGAGACGTTAGAGAGTGACAAACGGGTTGTAGAGATGCAACGGCAATGATCGATTGATGCGGTTGAGGATACATTCTCGGTGTTGGACACCCAGGACTTTCGCATCCAGGGGCTATTGTTGCTGCAGAAGCACCACGCGATGCAAGTACGCTCTCTGCTTCGCTTACATTAAGCACTGAGTTCATTATTGCAGCTAATTGATTAGCTAGTAGAAAAGAGAAAACAATGATTTCAGTCAAGGAACACTCAAACTCTCATTCTTCGTACTCGTGTAATAACAAGTACCTTGAGTGATTGCAGCGAGTATCAGTTCACAGGGATCTTTTTCAAAACCCGACTCTGTTGCTATATCGGCGACATGTTCATAATCTTCTCTAGGAATATTCAATATATCTGCTACCAACGACTGTTTTTCCGCTAACGCTTGTTTGATCATTTCGTCTTTCTGCCGCAAACGTTCTGCGAAATGAGAAGTGTTATTAATCTATTTTGCAACAACTTACAGTTCGAAAAAACATACCTATAGGTGTGAGAACTGGTTCGGCAATATGTACAGGCGGTGCATCGACGCGTACTTCAACGGGATCCACAAGGGGAAATTGCGTACAAGTAACCATACGCATAGTTTCTCCTAAGCCTGAAAATTGTAGAGAATTTCGAATAAGAATTTTCACATTTGCGTCAGAGATTATCGAGTGAATTACCAGTAGCGACGGTAGTAGCAGTAGGAGCGGATTCCGGTGGTGGGGGTGGCGGTGGCTGAGATTGAGTCGGTTGAGGCGAAGACGGTGGACGCTCGGCAGAAGTTTCGGGCCTCGCTACTTCTGTTTTTGGTTCCTCTTTAGCGACAATCTCTGTCTCCTCGGCAGTCTCTTTAGCTTCCGGCTCCGGTACTGGTTCAGGTTTCTCAACGACACTATCAGGCTCTGTGGGAGCGGCAGTGGGCTCGTCGATGACGGACGCTGCCTCCTCTTGTAGTACCGCGGATGGCGTGGGTCTGCGACCCTGCCTTTCACGAGCCTTGTAAGCCTCGGCCGCCTCGGAAATGTGCTTGCACCACATTTTCCTCTCGGCTGGCGAGGCAGCCACTAAATCGTAAATCTGCGCCCCATTTTGCGACGTGTTCACTAGATACAGCGAGTTCTTGTCGACGGCGTTGTGCCGCACGAGGACCGTTGACACTTTGACGATGGGGCTAAGCACTGAGTTAGCTTGATTCGTGTTGATAAACTTGAGTAGATATTTCTCGTCTTGTCTGTGCAGAAGGAATATCGTGTCGTCGAGTAATATAACGTGCAAATCTACTGGCTTGGCGCGATTCTGTTCGGTCCTGCGCCACTGCAGGGGTCCCTCGTAGATCAACCTTCGCTTCGTGATGTCGAGATTCTTGAATTCCTGCACGGTTGGATGATCGAATTTGTCGAAGGCCGAGCGATCGATGGTTCGCTGGATCTCGGCCAGACGGTGATAGTCCTCGGCCTCTCTGACGGCCTGATTAACGCGGCTGAGGATTTCCTTGCTACGCTCCAGACTGCGCAGCACTGCGATGCGTTCTTTCTCGTTGCTCTCAGGTGTGTACTTGGCCAGATTCTCGAAGAGCAGCGGATACTTTGTCAACCTCAACATACCCGTGAGTATGTGATCCTTGAGCTGAAGCCTACGGCACATTGGATTCGCCTCGATTTCGTTTAGAAACGAGTTGAGCTTCGGGTCCTTGCGACGTCTATCCCTCAGGGCGTCGAGGGCGACCTGCTGCTTGGCACAGTACGTTGAAGCGGCACGTTCGAACATTTCGCCGGGTTCACCGTCGAACATTTCCAGAAGCAGATCACCCACATCACCGACACATGGGTTTTCCTTCTTCTTCCGCTTCATCGCCTGATTAAAGCGCGAATGAATCGTCACCATTTCATCAAGATTCGAAAACAACAACTGTATCTGGTCTATTGGAAGTACTCCGGAATCGAGTAGTGGTCTGTGGAAGACTCGCGACAAGACCCTCAACGCTCTAACGTGAGATCTTTCGGTGTGGAAGAGCTCTGGAAGAAGAATGTGCCATATTAACACGAATTTCCTTTTATAAACTCTTCGTAATAAAATATGAAATGAATTGTATACAATAGGATAGGCCAAAAAAATTATATAATTATTTCTTCTTCTGGTACCTTGAAAATATTGTTCAAAATGACCAAAAAATCATACTAGCGAAACACGAGATCTGTGGAATAATTTTAAGAGGTGCCTACCTGTGATTTTCCATTTCCCAATTAATTTAATACATATTTTCATTGGGAATTGAATGATCTACAAATAAGGTCTCTTAGAGTTTCTTTCCTAAGTCTGCTGGTTCAAAAGTTATTTAACAATAAAATTGAATTTCTTGCCAATTTGATTTCTGAACCAGCAGATTCATCATCGGGTAATAACATTTTGAATTTGAAAAAAAAAATTTTCCTATGTTAATTAAATAGGTTAATTAAATGTTATGTGGTTGTTGTGTAAATGTTATGTTAAATGGTGTTAATTAAATACTAACAAGTAGGCACCTCTTAAAATTGTTTCTCAGATCTCATGATTCGCTAGTATGATTTTTTGGTCATTTTGAACAATATTTTCAAGGTACCAGAAGAAAAGAAAATCATTCAATTTTCTTGGCCCACTCTAGTATACAATGTACACGAACTTTATAAACTCTGCACAACAGTTAGGGGGTCATTTTCATTAGGGTCTCTTTAGATATACAAACCATTGATAACGTCCTGGCGTTTCTTTTCCGAGTTGCTAAGGCGAGCTAAGACCTCCTCGGGTACGCCCTGGCTCCAATCGGGCGGATCCGGCTCGACGTCGACGTCGCTGTCCCACGACGTCGACGCAGTGTTAACGCCGGCTACCGAGTGCACCTGTTCCAAACTGGTGCTCGGGCTGTCGAGACTTCTTGTCGACAAACTGCTGTTAGACGAGCTGCCGGCCGAATTGCCGGGAAACGAGCCAGCGGGATCGCAATCGCTGTAAACAAATCGCTCGTTAGTTTTTCAAATTAATTTTTACTGTTTCGTTAATATTATAATACACGGTAAGAAGAGATGCGTAACGTGTCGGAACAATTCGATCATCAAAACTTCTGTTAATTATTTAACACACGATTAATTTAACATTTGTTTTTCAGTCTTTATGAAATTCGATCGGACAATTTTGTTAAATTATCAGATCTATTTCTTCTCTTCTACAAATTACTTATTATTTATAAAAAATGAAAATGTAAAATTAAATGTACTATTCGATACAATCGTTTTGTTGTTCGTTCAATTTCAACATAAAATTACATGGGCCTCAAGACAACTGATTCATGTTAAACTAAGTCCATCTTTTTTACTGTGTATTATCTACTCAATAAAAACTTTGCGCCAAAATCTCGCTATAAGCCTACACACCTTATACAGCCTGGTACGTTAACACAAGTAAAATGAAAACATTTGTTGGTTTTAACTAAAGGACTAGGCTCTTGATCAGACATCGATATTAAATATTTAAAACTTGGGCTGCAATTGCATTCAAAACGAATTTCTCAGATCTCGTTAAATTTTGAAATTTATGAGATTATTTTTCCCTAATATTTCATTTCCAGATGATGAGTTTAAAGTTTCAAGTAGATTTTCCAAATCACGTTGAATCTGCCGGACTATAAAATTCTCTACTTTTTCATCCAATGGAGAAGTTAAGCAATTAGATCCAAAGTAGAATTCGTTGAACCTCTTCATAAATGCTACGATCCACCGAATCTTCTTTATATAAAATATAAATGTTATTTACGTTTAATTGTATGTAAAATGATAATGTTATCATATAAACAATGTTTAATATTACAAAAATTCGAAACTCCTATAATATATAAATTATAGAATGACAGAAATATGAAAATTCCATAATATCGAGAGATTTTAGAACACTCCAATGTAGAATCTCCCTGTTTTTCCAATACCTCTCGGATCTCGTACGTCTCTCGGCTACTTCATTATCGATGGCGGCGTCTAGCGGCCCGTCGTCCGCCGAATTGACACTGGCGTTGCGTTTTAATGTCGCGGGGGGTGGCTGGGCGACCTCGGCACTGCGCGAATGAGGCCGAGGGCGCGATCTACGCGAGCCCCTCTGCCTCATCTCGGTCCCTCGGCGAGATCGAGGAGGATGGGGGACGCTACTACCTCGTCGCGTTCTCGGACAATCGCATCTCGAACGTCGAGCACGTGCGCCTGCTTTGGAATCGACATTGACATTACACGTGTCGAGTGGAGGATCGAAAGGTCGCGCCTCGCGAAAAGTCGAGTAACGACCCAATGACATTTCCCGGACATCTCCTCGAGGACCTACTTTCGACTGTTTTTCCCTCCGATGACAGAGTGGGAAAATTCAACCCTCGTTAAATCGATTTTTATTAACTTTCCTTTTTTCTCCCTCGTTGCCCTCCTTCGAGATTAACTTTTCGCTCCTCTGAGAAAAATAGTTTGGTAGATCGACCGAATGGCAACTATTATACCGTTAAATATACGATACACGGAGCGAGTTTGAACGAACGATATTTATCGACAAATAGATCTTAAAATCTCAAAAAGAAGAGTTATTGAAATCGAACATCGATTGGAAATACAATGCATTTTTGAGAGCGTGTTGTATCAGAGAGATACTAAAATATATTATTCAAAACAATTCATTTTCAAACGGTTATAATTCGAATAAAAATGATCATTTTATCGATTAAATTTCATCATTTTTAGCCAAGATACAAATTGAAAAAGGAACTATTACTATATATGAGAAACTATTTTCTCAATTCTTTAAAGTGGTATGTATTGTTTGAATCTCAGAATCTATCTATTCATAAATTTCGGTCCGATGAAATACGCTGTTTGTACAGAATCTCCATTACGCGTACTCAAGTATACATTAATATCAAACAAATCCGGTTCTCTATTGGAGCCGGCGCGACGAGAGGAACACCGACGATAAGTGCAAGAGGCAGTTTCGAGTCTGCGGCAATCGATATCATTAGCTCTCTAATCAAGACCACTCCTAAACAATACAATTGGCGGTATCGAGGGGGGAAGTAATAATAAATTTTGACGCTGGGAGCAATAGCTCGCCGGTAACGGTCGGGTTTACAGGCGGAGAGAGTGGGAGGAGATAGCGGAATATACCGTGAGACTTAATCGTCGTCGATCGAGCACGGTACGGTCTTATCGGAGCCGCTCCTTCATCACTTTAATCAACCCCCCACGTCCCACCCTCTCCTTCATCGTCGCGTCGCGCGCGCGGTATATACAACTCGACTGTGCACACAAGACCGTAGACACCGACTTTAGAGGCCTCGGGGCGTAAATGGATCCTCCCGAATGCCAATAGACATAGCCGGAGGAGAACAAAAAATCACCAGTACGGGAATAATACAGGAGAGGGTTTCGTCGAGCTCGTCGGGAGGGAAATTCGTTTATTGGCGAGATTCGCGTGGGTGTACGCATTCCCGAGCGGAGGCTGCGAGACGGCTTAACGCGGAGTATCGATTCGCGGTGGCTATCGATTGGTAATGAAGAGGTTTCCTCTCGACGAAGCAACAACCGCTGGGAAAAAGTTAATCGGCCGAGAGGAACGTCCGTGAAACGTCGCGAGTCACGGTCTCGAGAGGTTCCCAAGGAGAGCCGAGCGTCGAAAATAGAAACGACTTATCCGATTTTCTCGCTCGAATTTTCCGGGATTCTCTTTATCGGATTTCCTCGTCGAAATACGCCGCCGGCGGAATTTCCCTCTCGCGGGCTTCTTCGGGGAACGCGTGCACCTAGTTACGCCCCGCTGACGTACGTGAATCAATCAATCGCACTTCATCGATTTTTTTTTTCTTCACCGCGGACGTCATCGCGCCTATAGCCGTCTCTCTTCAACGGTCTATCGAGGAATCGCAATTAACGGAGATGAAAGTTAATAAAACTCGATTATTTAACGCTCGTCCGTCAATTAGCGGCTGTCGATAACGAAAAACCCCCTCCTCCTCCTCCTCCGTGGATTCCTATCGAGTCTGAGATCGAGAGAGGAGAAAAGCGTCGTTCGAGTCGGCTATCCGTTAAACGAGTCGCTCTTTATCACCGCGAGCACGAAGGAGGATCGATGAGGCCCTTGCGGGGAAAAAATTCCACGCCAGCCGAGATTGATAAGAGTCCTCGAGGAGATTTCCCGGTAGGATTATTCCGAGTATTTCGTACCCAAAAATTCGCGGAAGGGTCAATACTCTGCTCACTAATTCACTGTTCGACCACGTGCACCGATTGTTTATAACACGCCGCGTATATGAGACCGCTACGTCACGCGACCCCTCTCACTCACTCTCTCTCTCTCTCTCTCTCTCTCTCTCTCTCTCTCTCTCTCTCTCTCTCTCTCTCTGACGCTCGAGAGAAAGGGGGAGAGAACGAATACACGGGCTCGAGCTTCAATCGAGAAAGTAACCAGAAGAGGCCGAAACTGCGAAGTTTCTCGTTCATCCGCGAAATCGAACGCTCGGCGTCGCACTGAAGCCGACCAAAGCAAACGAGATTCGAGTTTCTCTCTCTCGCTCGTGCAGACACCCACGCGAGCGAGGTAAAAAAGCAGCGTACACCGGGGCGGAGTCTGCGCGGAACGAGCACGTGCCACGACGCCGACGCGAGCCGCGACGTTCGGACGATCGTCGTCGAAGTTGGGAAAGAGCGAGCGAGACAGTCGGATATAGCTCGCCCGGCCGTCCGAGGATGATCGTGTGTGCACGCGGATGCCAAAAAATCTATAGACCGGGAGGAGAGAGAGAGAGAGAGAGAGAGAGAGAGAAAGGGGGAGCGGCGGATGACGCACCAAGGTTACCCTGGGAGTTCATTTATTGTTCCGACCTTAATTTATTATATAAGCATCGAGTAAACGCCACCGTTCCCGAAACGATTTTTCTCTCTTCTCGTTCTTCCTCTTCTTCCTCTCCTTTTTCTCGGATTCATCCTGACACCGAGGGGATAAATTCGTCGTAACGGGCGATGATTCAGTGCGAGCTGCGAGCTCTGCCAAAAATTTTTGCAATTATCGGGATAATCGTCGTTGGTAAAGTCGCTTCGAGGAATCGAACGAATAGGTACACCCGCGCGTACGCGCCTCGATTGATGGAGACCGCGGTCTATTTCGGAAGACGCGGGTGAACCAGTCGACGCTTTTGCGCAATTCGCAGTGACAGTTTGACAGAGCGCGTAAGCGAGCGAGCGTTCTTGATGAGAAATAGTCCCGGCGAGCGAGAAAAACGCGTCATTCGTGGTTTTATCTAGTATTTCCGAGCGATCGGCGCGAAGGTCTTTTATTAGTTCGTCGGAAATATTTCGGAGGACGAGAGTGTCGTTCCGAAACGTCGGAATCGAATTCCAAGCGGCGTACGAGAAACGTTTGTAACGAAAACTGATCGGACTAATTATTCCATATATTCGTCAAAACAATTAAAAGGACACTCGTCATTTCATATAGACGGTATATTAGCTACGATTAATTAAATCGAATAGATCGAGTGATCGTTTTGAAGCTCGAATCTTCGAAATGATTACCTGCTCGATTCGATCGAATCATTTTTAACTAAATTATGTTTCGAAATAACGATTGTTCCTTTAACATTAACGAGTAGTAAATTTCACTAAACTTTTGAAATTCTTCACATCGGCGATTGAATATATTTAGTCGAACAAAATTTTGACGAAGCCGTCAGAGTTCTATCCAAACATTTCGAATTCTCATTGAAGTTCCAGAGCACGTGTAAACTTACGAGATTATCGATTCCTCTATCCAGTTGGTACGAGCGAGATATTTAGTTCTACTATCCTTTTAGAAAAAATTTACACGATGGAATTGGAATTTCGATCGAGGTGCCGGAGCACGTGCGTCAATTTAACTCGAATGACGTTACGTTACGTCGAACTCATTGCAAATTGCACCCACTCCCGCTCAATTAATTAGCGAGAGAGTACCTATAATGAGATCCTTGGCAAAGCGAAGCTTCTATCAATTTGCAACTTACTTAGTCTTCGAGAGATTCGGATCGCTGGTCTTCCGTTTCTCCCTCAACTGCCGCTGTAAACAAACAAGGAAGGTTAGCACCTGCTATATACACGCAATTACGTAAATATTACGATTGTATAGTATCGATAACAACCTTGTGATGTATCCGCTCCTTGTAACTCTCGGACCTATTGATGTTCGACGTCTTTGGTTTACTGGAAAGATTTTGCTGCACCCTGCAACGAATAATAGAGAAAAATTCGACACGGTTAATCGAGTAGAGCGAGAGCTGGCGATCTGGCAGTGCCGGGCGAATTTGGCAGAACCGTGTAGGACAGAAATTATAAATAATTTCCGAATCTCTACAATGTCCACCGGTTTCGGATGGCGAATAAAGAACGAACTTACATCTCGGAGATGTCCTCTCTCGATGCGGGGTCGTCCATGCTATCGGCGTGATCGCCGGCTCCGTATGCGTGTGTGCGTCCTCTTTCAGCACTTCCGCGAGCGTTTCCGGCAGCACCGCCTCCGCGATAGTCTCCTGCAAAAATTATCGGTGAAACGCTGATTAGAGAACTTCATTCTCATTCAAGCTCTCGTTGTTATTCGATATTTCAAGAATTTCAATTAACGGATAATTTAAAAGTTTACGAGCCGCGAATACAGTTAATTATTATTAACTGTATTATTATTTCGCGAAATAATGTTATCGAATCGCCTCCGCAATAGTCTCCTACAAAAATCATCAAAACGCTGATTAGAGAGCTTCATCCTAGTTCGAGCTCTCTCATTAATATTCGGTATTTCAAAATTTTCAATTAACGGATAATTTAATGGCCGTGAAAATATTTTCCTACAACTGTATTATTATCGCGTGAATCAATGTTATTGAAATTTTATTCCAATGAGTTTGGTCGAATTTCGTGAACAACCAAAATATTGTTTATTAGAATCGACAGCTGATTCATCAAGATGAAATTTTCGCGGGACGATACATATTCCAGATCTCGGATTTTTACGAACTGGCTCCCGTCCAAGGATTCAATTCCGTACGGAGGGTAATTAGAAATGCACGGCGAGTTCTCTCTTTGCGGTGCGCGCGAGGTTCGTTACAGCGAGGCGAGTTTACGCCTCGAAATGAAATATCGAGCAAACACGATAGCGCGACGGGCGTTGATTATCACCGTGCGATAATGTAATAAAACAGTAGAGAATCGAAAAAAGAGAGCGAGTGAAAAAAAAGCGACATCCTATCAGAAAACTCGATCGAATATTTCGCTTATCGGCGAGTTATTTTCGAGCCGGGCCTCGATACCTATCGAACTGTGTGCTAATACACTCGAGGGCTCGATATCGTACGAGATTTCGACGAAATATTTTTTTCTCGCCATTTATCAAGCTCGACTCTTTTTAGACCCAAGCTCATCGGCCAAATCGTCCGCGGTCCCGCTCAGTAAAACCCTCATTGACCGTGCGACGATTAATCCTAGACAAAACTTTCCAAGCCTCGGGAATATCGTGGATTGCAACTCCGGTTATTAGGATCGCGGAAATGAGAAAATACGAGGGTGAATTTTGTATAGCGTTGTATATACGCGGTGCCAAGCGATGAAACAAAATGAACTCGGCCTTTTTTTTTATACGATGCAATCTTTCAAGTATTGGTCATTAGTCATTTGGCTTGTGATTAACTTCTTGTTTATATACACAAGAAACCAAATTGAAGGCATTTCATTTATCGATACCTGTGATTTTTGCTTACGTTTTTATGACATTTTCTATAATTAATTCGTGATATTTTCCCAAACAAATTGTCATTTACCAGAAACCCTATTGTTATTATTACAATCGATACTCTATAAATGTGTTTTCCTATAAGTACAAATTGTCGAATAACATCTAAATTTAAAAATTCGATAATTAAAGCAAATAACTGCGCTCTCAGGATTGAAAATTGTTTCTCCGACTAGCTTACAGGGAATTCGAATAACTCAAAGACCGTAAAACGAGCATAAAAGCGGAGGGAGGGTTTTCGGTTCGAAAGTTTGCGAGCAATTTAAAGAACGTACGATCGTTTCGAGACACCCTGTATACGTATATGTATACACACGAGTGGAGGAGAGCGGTGCTTTTCCATTCGGCGCATTTTATGCACCGCGTACGTCTGGAAAAGCGGAGGTGGAATGGTGCAGAGGAGTGCATAAAAGCGAGAGAGAAAGAGAGAAAGAGATAGCGGAGTCTGGCGGTACTCCAAATACTCGCGGTGCTTATCAGCCGACTGGCGAGATCGAGAGTCTAACTATAGAGTCCTTCGCGAGATTCTTTTCGTCCCCTCCAGTTTTTCGCGTTCGCCAATCGACGAGGGGTTGACGCTCGCGAGGACTTCCGGGCTTCCCTTCCCCTCCTCGGGATAGAAATAAATATCCTCTCTTCTTTCAATCCTCGGTGACAGCCCCTCGAGAAACTCGACCCGGGGAAAATTCCGAAGCTAGCCGAGAAAACATTTTCCGCGTGATTTTCCGAAGCTCGTAAAGGAGCTCCCGGTAGTTTCCGAATGATTCTCTATGTTTACGCGGAAAATCACGTTATACGCCCTGGAATCGTGTACGTGCACAGCGAGGCTTTATTGCTCGAGGAAATTTATGAATGCATCTGGTAAGTTACAGAAACGGACGGTAAACTCTCTTGGAACGCGGCGAAAACTGGTTCCGCCTCTCCTACCCCTTCGAGAAGGGAGGCTTTGCTTTGGAAATTTTTCACGAGCCAGCCCCTCCGAGAGACTCTTTGTTCGCGACTCGCTTCTTTTGGCCCATTTTTTGAGTTAACAACCGCATTGTTTCCTCAATCCTTTCTTGGAATTCCCACAAATATTCCTTCAACCTGCATTTTCTAAAAATCCAAATTCTCGATCCTTTCGGTTTTACAGTCACTTCGGAATTATACACGCTTCGGAAAAAATTGATGGAACAGTCATTTTCGAATAACTATATCTTGGCTAAAAATGATCAGCAATCGATAAAATGATCCTCTTAGAATTCTCTACTTTAAACGGGTTAGTCGAATTATAATTGTACAAAAAATACAAGTGTCCCTTGAATTTTTTCGAGTAGCGTGTCTCGATATCGCAAACTTTGCGGCTAGATATCTTTCGTCCAGTGTTGCTACTCTCTTCCGCGGAGTGGGGAAAACCAACCTGACTCGCTCAAGCGATCGTCATCGCGTTTATCGCGAGGTTCCGGTGAGCAACGGGCGTCTCGACGACGCTGGCTCGGCGTCGCACCGGCATCGATTCGATCCACGTGAACGATCAGCTCCTCGACGATATCGTTGGGTCCTCGGGCCCTCCTCACCGACGAGATCGTCTCCCAGACGCGGCCGGCTATCGTCACTTTAGCGGCGCTGATGCTCCTGCACTTGGCGCCCTTGACCTTGGCCTTCTTGCCGACCTTGTCGCGACACACCTTCTCGAGCGCCACTACCGTCCCTGCGTATCCCAAATTTCGATCTTCACTCACGGAATTTTCGCCTCTCGCGCTCTCTAGGTTGCTCCGCGAAGCTCGTGATCGATATCTCTCGAGAAGAATAGAATTTCGGGTCCTGGCTCCACCGCAGGACCCTTTGTTCCGTTATTCCCAAATGTACATACTCAAATGTGTTTGACCGTATTTATAATATTTATACACTCCTCGAACAAATTAAGGGGACAATTTTTCAAACAATCGTATTTTGAGTAAAAATGGTCAAATTTAATCGATCGAGTGATTATTTTAAAATCAAAACTTCTTCTTCAACACGATCACCTGCTCGATTAGATTCGATCATTCCTTATTCGAATTATAGTTTGAAAATGACGAGTGCTCTTTTGATTGTTCCGAATAGTTTTTTGATATTTTTCTTTTAAATTTACGTTAAAATCGAGAATTCGATTCGAGCTTCGCGAAGTCTGGCAACTGACTGAACCAGTAAACCCTGAGCGTGCGAGGCGAATCGGGCAACTCCTCTGGGACGATCCTCGTGCGCGAGAGCTTCTATCCCGACCCCTCGCGCGCGCGGTCCCACCCTCTTCGCCGCACTCGACAGATAGAATTTGCATCTATGGCGGCAAAAAACTGCGCTCAAGTGGCTTGGGAAAAATTTTTAATGCATACAATTAAACGCACTCGGTTATTCGCACTCGCGTGTCACGTTAACCGAGAACAATTTGCGGAGCCACTGAAAATACACCGGCGCGCACGTTCCAATAATTTGCCGGAATAAATTTTGAACGGAACAAATAAAACTCTTCCACACGTTCCAATAATTAACCGGAACGAGAAACAGATAACACTAGCCAAAATTGGAGAAAATTTTCCGAGTGTATCCGAGTTTCCTCGACAAAGGAAAAGGAAAACCGAGATAGAAGCACGGCACACGCGAAGATCGAATCCCGAGGAGGATAAAATCCTTCGACAATACCGTCCGTCTTGACCTTCCGATGAAATCTGCCCCTACAGCGTTCCGCGGAGAGTCCGAGGTTGCCTAGGCCGACGATCAGGGGCGATAGATGTCCCGTGGGGGGGTAGCTCGTGGGACCGGCTTCCCCCTCCAGGGACTCGCGCAACTGTTGCACCTCGAGCATGTGCGAACTTCTCGTCCAACCCTCATTCGCAAACTCCCCACCACCTCAAGGAAATTCGCTCTTTCTCCTCGAGCGGCTCGTTTCTTCCGACGGCGCGTAAATACTAATTCCACAGCTCGACGCTTCGCACTTCCCGAACCTCGGGGTTTCCGGTCTGGGGATCCCCCTCTTCTCTCCTATACCAACAGATCAGACTTCCGAGGTCCTTTTTTTCCTCTCTCTCTCTCTCTCTCTCTCTCTCTCTCTCTCTGCGCTGCGTCGTTTTTAAATACCGCTCGAAAATAGACACACGGGGGCATCAATCGGTCCCCCTCACGTGAGTTTTATCGACGAGAGCTACTCCTCGCTCGACTCGCGCGCGACTACACCCGAGCTCTCCGTGGTATCGTACCCTCTCGGCTCGATTGCGATAAAAACTTGCCCACGCACGGTCTCTGTACACAGATGGTAAAAAGCGGGGCAAAGTCAGCCGGCGAGGTCGAGCGGATTCTATCTATCTATCTCTCTCTCTCTCTCTTTTTTCTCTGTCCCCCTTTCTCTCGAGATTTTCGGCCTCCCTCTTCGCTTCCTCTTCTTTTTTACTTCCTTCGGCGAGACCGCGCGCGACAGTCTCCTCACCCTAGACGGTTATTTTCGTTGAAAACGCGTCTCTCTCTTCGTCCCTGCTCTCGCTCGTCCGCGTACACCGTGTGTCACGGAAATAGCGTCCCCGTTAATAATAGGACACTCGCGGTTTTCGCGCGCTAAAATTCCAGGAAATATCTCAGTTGGGATGACGATACGCTCCTATTGGCCTCCGACGCTTTCAAGTTCGACGTTTTCGCGATTACGTTTTTTTCCATCTCTCTCTCTCTCTCTCTCTCTCTCTCTCTCTTCTTCTCTCTCGCTCGCTCGGTTTTGTTTTTCGCAAGCGCGAGCGATTGCGCCAGTGAAAATCGAGCGCGAGCTCTCGAGCTTATCGCCGCGTCGGCAGTAAAATCAGAAGTTGATGTATTGGCGTTAATTCAGCGGGAGTGATACGATTCGATGGATAGCCCCCTTTTAGACACAATAAATGGCGATATTGGCCGCGCGCACAGATCTCCAAGCTAAAATTTTATCCAACTGGGATATCGATGAATCGCAGAAGCGAACGCCAGTGCGCAATACGATCGGGGAGTTGTCGATCGCGGGCACGTTTCACACGCGATATCGAAATAGGAATAGCCTATTACTGCTGGGAGTTGCGCGTCGACGCGTTTCGAGGCCGCGCCGCCGACTAGTCGCTGCACGCTCGTCGTATGAGCGACCCCTTCGCGAAGTACGATGATTAATTCGACGACACGCGCATGGATTATGCCTACAATGTTCGCAATCTTTCACTCAGTCTACAAATTCACTTTCGCTTTTAGCTTTTAATCTCGATAATTTAACGATACCATTTACAGATAGAGCCTCATTTCGAGGAAAACGATAAAATTTTTACTAATTTTATGTTTACGTACTGATAATAAAATATAACAACTATTAACTCGACACATTTTTGCTATAAAAGTTTATAAATCAAGCTGGGAATCTTTAAAATATTTATTCCAGCGTTAAACGTTTCAATCGCATTTGTTTTGGTTTGAATTTTTTTCCCATTTTAGAGATAACGAGGATGACTCGATTGATCAACGGGAACATTTCAAATCGCATTTGACGAAGCCAGCGTAACGCAATTAACGATAGGCGTGCAAATGCATAAATGTCTACATGTGTCGTTACTCGACATTGAAATTAGAACTGACCTTGCTACACACTCTACTATACTCTTTTTTTCGATATAGACAGAGGCTGATACACGTCAATTGAAACCGATAATGCTCTTCCGTCGGTTAATTGAATGAATTAATTCCGTGCTTTTAACGGAATCGATTCGGAGTAAAAAGAAAAAATAACGAGATGTTAGTCAGTAGACGTTACACGACGCGTAAAATATGTGAAATTTCTTTCTCGTGCGTTAGCCAATTTACGACGGTTACTCGACTCTTTAATTTAGATCGAATAATAAACGACTGCTATAAATAAATATTATGAAAAAGACGTCAGTCGGACATTTTTATCATGACACAATTTTATAACGTGGACGTACGCGTATTAACACGTCCGGATGTATCTCATGAAAGTAATCATGCGTTGGCATTGGTCCAAAAATGATTTAACAGTTAGATCAGAAGCATTTGGTTTGGTCGGGAGAACATAAAAATCGATAGATAAAAGCGAAAAGTTGAGTTACATATCGGGATAATGTTCCGTCTTGATGAAACAGCTGTTTTGATCATTCGGTGTCAATTTTTAGAATAATTATAAATATTATGAACTCACCATTCTCTCCATCTAGTAATGCAGTATTCTCTTCTTCGCTTCTTTTGATTCTTTCGACTGAAACAAAATATCGATATTATTTTTATATGTACGAAAAAGAAAACAAAAAAAGAAAATAACTATTTTACATACTGAGATGCATATGATTCTGAGAATGATGATGTTGCGACGATGGAGGTTTTCTCTCCGGACGAATGCGCTCCATCAATTTGCTCCCCAATCTTCCTCCCAATCGATCTCCCTTATCTTTTTTGATTAGAGGACCTGGACAACTTTCTTCTACTACCCGTACGCATTGTCGATGCACGCTCAGAAGACAATCTAAAAATTGTTGTGTTATTGACGCGTTTCTCGCGAGTTAGACCATTTTCACTTACCAGTACATTGGTATCCCTGAGGTCCAATACCACCGATAATAAATTGACAGTGATTACAGTATGTAACTTGGTAATATTGATTGGCTAAAAAATGATGACCTCTAATTGTCATTTTCCTATTTTTTCCCGTTAGTAATCTTACTTTAATATTCGATTTGTCTTTCGCTACAAAAGTGGGTACTCGATCTAAAGATACTGATCGTACTAGAAAAATTTTCGTTAACACGGTCGCTAGTCCAGCCGCTGTTGTGAAATGCCTTAAATCGACATTTTCTTTTTCCATGTCTTCTCTGATATATAAATAAATTATGTTAATATTAATGATCTCTTGAAAAACGATATTAAAAACAAAGTACTTACAAATAAGGCTCCATTTTTGGTAAAAGGTATGTTTCAATGATTTTCGTTTCACGAGCTTTATCATTCACACTTTCATCTAATTGAGCATCGCTTGGGCCAAATAATGTCCCTAAACCAGCAGTCCTTTTTTGTTGAAAGTCTGCAAGCTGTTCGTTCAACTCTTCTTTAGCTTTCGTCCGTGCTTTCAAAAATATCTAAAATGATTTAATTTTATTAAATAAAATAACTTTTTATGAATTTATTTCTATGAATATTATATAACGAGAAATGGGACTAACTTTTCGTAAAATCTCTTCTTTATCTGATTCATTTTGAAGAACGTCATCTATTTCATGTGCAACATTTTCATCTACATTGTGTAGACGAAGAGGCTAAAAATTCGTACGAAAATTTAATATTTTATGTTAATTATGCAATCTTGAAAGAGAGATTTCACATAAGATATTACTTACTGCACCAGGTACTAGAAAACTAGAATGAATTTCATACGCCCACTTCTTCATCTCTTTGGCGTTACCTTCTCTATATAAATCTGTTACCAAGTAAAATAACTGTGGAAAGAAAACAATCAGATTACGTTTCTTGAAAATGAAATTACAGTAAACTAGTCGCTGTAAATCTAATGTCTTACCAGGCTAGAAGGATCACTGTTTGACAGTACATAATTAATAAATACAGCGAGATGGGCATGATGTTCCCATAACCTAGAGAGTGATTTGAATGGACCATGATCCTCGAGTTGTCCCTAAAAAGAAAATAGGTATAAGTATACACAATAACACTAAATAATAATATGAACTAATTATTCGTGCTATTATGCTTACGACTTCCTGATCGCTCATGTCGTCGTCTTCCATGGACATAATGGGTTGTTGAATGGCTGGTAATCCGGCCATATTCTCACTTAGATGACTCTGTAACGAGTAATCGTTTTAGTACAATACACAAGATAATCAAATTCAGAATTCAAAGACTTACATCGTTTAACGCAGAGCAAGTACTATCATTTGCCGAAATTTGTACTAAGTATGGAGGAGGCGGTGTTCCAGGTGGAGTAATACGGGGCAATTCTTCCAAATGTATGTCACTAAGTTCCATATTTTTCGCTGGCGATAGATCATTCATAGATTCGGAAGCAATTAAGAGTCTACTAGCTTCGGCCGGTGAAGACGTATTCGCTCCGAGTTGTTCAGGGCTTGATTTTGTTCTCTGATGTTTATTAAGAGAATTAGGCGTCGCCAAGTTTGCCCCCTGCGAAAACTACAATCAAAAATATAAGTCAATAAGCTAATAATATTTTCATACTGACAAAAGTCAATGTACATAATTGTTATAATTATCGTAAAATTATCATGCTACATTGTAATTATGGATAATCGAAATCATGCCGGGCAAATATATCAAAATAACCGAAACACGCGAAATTATATAAACTTTCAAGATCATCAAAAATCACGTTCTTCTAATCAAATTTACGAGATTTAAAAAAAAATATGTGCAAGGAATATCATTACATAGGGGGCAGTTATTCTATCCAAATATTTTTTGACTCATGCATCTAACGGGGTATTCTCTGTACACGATCTACGAGTTGTAAATTACCAGTTCCATCGTAGAATCGAAAGGCACGATCGGCAATTGTCGTATGATTATTACTATAGCATCTTACTTTGTATATTTCTCGCGCTAATGTTTCCCGATGATCGGGCGATTAGACTACTTACAGAGTTAGGTATGCCATGACTGGTGGTTGAGGGCGTTAAATGAGTCAGCAGATGTCGCTCCAGCTCCGGCTGAGCAATGTTGTGCGCGTTTGTGGTAGGCGGAGGTCTGGGAGGCAGTGGTGGTGGAGACAGGCTTTGCATGGATAAGGATTTACGAGAGGGCAGGGGTGGCGGCACATCTCCACCGTTACTACCGGAAGGCGGATAATAGCCCGGGGAACTCGGGGAATTTGTTACCAACGCGATAAGCTGTAAGAGACATAACAAAAAGCTGGTTAGGGCAAAGTTAGCAAAAGCTTAATTACACCCTCATCGGTAAAATTCGATCCAACTCGTTTAGTGTGCTTCTTTTACCTCGTCGTATTCATCGGAATCGTATAACTCGAATACGCCATGCGTTAAGTTATGTATAAAACATCGTCAAAAAAGAGAAAAAAAAATGGACATACATAACACAGAACATTTACGCCATTTCGTATACAAGCATAAAAAGAAGCAACACGAGAACATCTCAAAAAAATGTGCATATTTAAAAACTATGTGACATTTAAACGCAACCGGGCTCTCACCGGTCGCGTAACTATTCGTTCTTATATCACACCAATAACGAAAATCAACGAATGGAGAATATTAAGCATCTCTTTAAGCAAATGAAATAAGTCTATGGTGCAGACCTGTGGATCTCCTCCCGTTATCGTAATTAGCTGTTCTTGCAAGGTTCGCACTCTTCGCTCTGCGCCGGCCAGTTCGGACTGTAATGAGGCGACATGGCTAGTGTTATTCGTACTTGCAGAGCCTGCGGCTCCTTGTTTCGCCAATTCGCTACGTAGCTTGTCAACATAACTCTGTTCCTTCTCCAACATTAACTGGAATGTTTTAACCCTTTGGGTCTCCAGTTGACGTTTCTTCTCATGCTGCGAAAGTTCACAAACATAGCATTAGTATACAGAAATTTCAACTCGCTGGCAACTAAACTAACTCCTACTTACACGACACGCCCGCAACCTCTACCCCGATTCTACCCGAGACAAATTTCGCAACGGGATCTCGCAAAGGGAGTCTCCGGAGAAAATTACATACGAGAAGGTTGGTGAGACTTACAAATGTTGTTCTACAGCGATGACATTATTATGGGACGATATACGCTAGCACGGAGAAACAATTTTTCAACTAAATACAAGGGAGATTACGAAATACTTCTCGGTTCAAGGATATCGAAGAGACATAGAATAACGAATGGAGGAACTATTAAATAAACTTTTAACATCGTATAAATGTACTACTCAAAAAAATTGAGAGGCACTCGTCATTTCAAAACAGATACAAATTGGCTAAAAATGATAAAGTTCGAATTTAAAAACGATCACTCGATCGATTCGATTCGATCATTCTCAGTCGAGATATTGTCGTTTCAAAATAACGAGCACCCTGTAATTCTTTTGAAGAGTATATGAACTCATATATTTCCAAAAGAATATCACGTTAATTTCACGAAACAAACATCACTTCAATTAACAAAATATTTCACTTACAGAACAAATCATTCGATTGCACGACTTCCCCACGAAGGTCTATCGACGAGACGTACAAGAAACGAAAAAAAAAAAAAAACAAAAAAAAATAAGAAAAAAAAATTACTCTTATAATTCTACACGGCAACGGTAAAGGTGGAGGGGTCTCCTCGTACTCCTGCAGCGGATTTTCTACCTGCGTGATAGTGATACGCGGCGAGGTCGGCAGATATATCGACGACGACGCTGACGGGTTATATACGAGGTTGGCGGACGACGTCGAGGCCATGGGCCTGTGGGGCGATGGCGGACCAGGTACGCGAATATGGGTGACGAAGTTCTGCTGACTTACGTCGACTGGCTGTGGACCGGTGATACGCGTGTTGCAAGGCGCTCCGCCGGCTGGCGCGGTCGAGGCACGATGTAGCGACGTCGAGCCCGTTTGAGACGGCGAGACCATCGACTGGCCGCTCGTGGCGAGACTCATGGGACGCTGGTGTTGCTGGTTAACCGATAGTCCAATCTGCAACGTCGCGCTGCCGCTACCAACGCCACTCGGGGAGACCGGCTTCTGCTGTACCGTCAGAACCACCTCCGTTTTAGCTGCAACCGAGAGAAAGAGGGGTTCAAGGTCAACGATTAGTCACTCGCCGGTGTTTTCGCATGCCGGGGCAGTCCCGCTCGAGCACCTTTCCTTCGGCATTCTCGCTCGATTCTCTCTCTCTCTCTCTCTCACTCTCTCTCTCTCGCTCTGTCTCACGCTTTTCGGTTTTTATCCGCCTCTCTCGCGTCGAGAGCCGGTTCGGCAAAAAATATCCGGACAAAACGTAACTGTTACGAATGGTTCTCTTTGGGTATAATAAGATCGTGGGTGGTAGAACGCGTCTCGTTTCCCCCGCCGAATCTCGCGGAGGAGATCAATCAGTTTTACTGTACGGATTTCGACGGGATCAATAGAATCGGACGGGCCTCTCGGGGGCGTGAAACGAGAACGCTAATGCGAATCTCGGGTATAAATATTTATGCCGAGCGGGCTCATTCTTCGGGTAATTCGAGGCGTCGGGTGTCGCGGACAATGTGAGCGCGAAGGATATTTACCTACGCGAGTTTATTATCGTGTAACTAGTCGACGTGGGATAACAAACTTTCGTCTGCTTTGATTCACTCGACGCTCCGTTAACCACTTATCCTCATCGACAACGCGCTCCGCTTTGTCGTGCCGCCAGAGTGTTACATTTATACCGCGGCATCGTGGCTCGGGCAACGCACGATTCATAAATATTGTCCGAAAGTCGCGTGAGCTTTGTCATTCTCCAATTTCGAATTGGCTCACTGGGACCGAGTATTTTTTATTTTCATATTTCCCTGGGTTAATAACGAAAATCACAGCCTCGGAGTTTTCGATTGTCGAGGTTTATAACGAGCCGGAGCACTCGAATGACTCATAGCCGCGTTTAGGAAAATTTACTGTTACGATTTTACCGTGAAGCGAAAAACTGACTTTTTTTTCTCGTTCCAAAAATGTATCGATTTCGAGTTTTCGGAAATTTATAATAAGAATTTCTCCTATAATATTTTTAGTACAACTAAAACACGAGTTCCCAAGTACTAACCATCGAGTTCGAGTTTTACCAATACGAAATGAAAATATCCGAACGACACTCGGCTACATTTGCATGAATCACTAGTTCCTCTTCTATTTCTTCTTTTATTAATAAACAGAAATACGAGTACCTGAGTACTGGCCGGACGAGCCATTTCTCGACCTACGCTTCAAATTATATCCAGTTCGAGTTTTCATGTTGGACAGACGCAAAGTTACAGAGAAACGATTTAACACTGTTTCGTCAAAACTTCACTGGCTGGCGAATTTACGCACGTGCGAGAGCGCGCGCGCGTATAAACCGCCGCGGGGTCCTTTAACCGTTATTTATGAAGCCATTAATCAATTCTGCAATTCTCGTCGAAACACGCAATATTTTTGGGATAATTCACGTTCGGGTATTTTGATTATTCGCTCGGCGCACGGTGAACGAGGAACGTCTCTCGCGTCATCCTTGGTACTGCGTAAAATCGTGTCGACGCTGTAGAGATATCTTTCCGCTCGGTCCGCGCGGGATATATTTTGTACCGAGAAACTCGGTCCCAGGTGTGTATTAATATGAATGACGATGTTCAGTGTTTACACGCGTCTCTTGCGCGCGCGACTAACCTACGTGACCAGGCCACCGGTTGTCTCGAGAGCGGATTTTCGTCACGAGACGCTGTATGTGTGCTCTTTCTCTTATCTCCTTCCCATCCGTTACAGGAGGATTACCGGCTCGTTGTTTAATAGAAATAATTCTCTCAGGAATCGCGAAAAAGCGCAGAGTCGAACGAGTATCGAGTCAGCGACTGCTAGCTCGGCGTATTCAGCCATTGGCTTTTAAAAAAGTTTACCTCTTTGCTATCGTGACTTGGCTCGAACAGCGACGAGCGATAAAAATTACGATGAGACATGATTCGCAAATTGACTGGTGAATCAGACCAGCGGTGCGGTTTATCGAACGTCGAGTTTGTCGATCGCTCGTTACGAAACTCCGGAGTAAATGCACTCGATAACGCAAGTATATCCCAATAGTAGGAATATTGGCGCCTTATTGTACAAATTTGTGATTTCGTAAAGATAATATTTTGTAAACAGCACTTACATTACTATTTTTTACAATTATAATTTGTGTTACACGAAATTTAGAAAGAAGCATTCCACAGAATCGAGATCAATAATTTGACCTTATTCTATCACGATTATAAATGCTCAAACTTTCATTACAATTTTCATGTTATATGGAATTTAAAAAATGATTTTTGTACCACTTTTTGTTACAGAATATTTGAAGAATCGATAATCGAGTTTCGTTGTACTAGTTTCTATGATATCAAGTAAATTTTAATTATAATTTTCATTTCACCTAATATTCATCACAGAATTTTCGTATAGAATTTCCGATATCGAATATTTGAAGAATCGATAATCGAGACTAATTTTGTTATTTTCTATAATCCTGCGAACTGAAACCACCGTTCTCGTTTCGTGCAAAATTTAATACAGAATTTTTTTCTTCGATTTTCGGTATCGAATATTTGGAGAATCGATATCGTATGAACTTTCGCGTCGTATTACACAAGCTGGTATTACTGGGTTGGCGAAAAGAGCGTGAATTGAAAACGTGGATGTCCATAGTGCAACGCACAGGTTATACCTGCGCGTGTGTTGAAGCAGGACGGATGACTGAAGCAGTCACCGCTATAAACTCGTGTGCTTACATCATTTAAGCCGACTCGACACAGAGGGTTTTCGCTAATACCAGTTTACAGAGTATTACCAAAGACGAAATCAATCGTAATTACTGTGAAACACTCAATTGAAATCCTTTTAAAAAATTTCTACGGATTCATAAATCAATTCTTGCTACGGTGAGATAAAAGTCGTCGAGTTAATTAAATGTTCGTTCGGTAATCGCAAGAACAATATTCTCTTGAAAAATATCTATAAATTTCGATTCGTATACTGCCAAAACAAATATTTCGTTAGACTACCGCTCGATAATAACATATGTTTGTTGAAACAACAGCGACTTCTCTTATTTAAATAGTACCATTTCGTCGATTATTAAAATATTTTTCTGGTAGTATTCCAGTGAATATTCAATTATTCAACAATTTTTTTTCCTCTGAGTACTCTTCCGGGAGTATTCTAGTGATTATTGAATTAATCAAACAATTTTTTTCCTGGCTATAGAGTGCTACTTCTCCGGCTAAGAACTCTGTTTCGAATTAGCAGCGACGCGATACGCGACTGCCGTACACAACCGAACTTGTGAATGAATCGGTATACTTACACTTAATAAGTTGAACGACATCCGTATGTGTGGACTGCATTACGTTCACCCCATTAACCTGAAAGGATCAATCTCTGTTATTGCTCTCGCATTTTCTACAGTAGGCATAGTATATTCGTTTCCTACGACCCAACATGATCTATTGAAACGTTCGAAAATTTAATGGATCGTAAAAAGGAGACGTATAGCTAAGGCATTACGTAAAACACATTTCAATTCGCAGACTTTGATCAATACGAGCTTCGACGAGGCGAGCGACGTTTAGTCGGCTCGTAATAGTTATAATAACTTGAAAATAAACTCACCTTGATGATTTTGTCACCCGCGTGAAGGCCGGCTCTCGCAGCAGCACCGCCTACAACGATAATAACGATATTACTAAAAAATATTCATTTCCTCTTCCTACTCTCCTCTTCATTTTTTTCTCAATTTGAGAATATTCATCGCACTCGATGTAATTCGGATTGTGCGTATATTTACATGGAACGAACGACGGGACATTAGGCAGGAATGGGTAATCGACTCGCAATCTCGCGTTCCGAGCCTCGGTATCTTCGAAATCTGATACTCGATTCCAAAAAGGAATGCGAATTAATGAATTTTCCACTCGTACGACGATTAAGCATCGAAGGAACGCAGAAGCAGTATTCGTCTGAATTTGGTGGGGAAGGATAAGAGAAATTTGATTAGGATGAACGATAAGGAATGCGGGGGATAAAAGCGGTGAAATAAACGAAACGGACTCACCTTCCTTTACAGACTGAACGTAGACGGGATTGTCGCCAGACACTTTCATGCCGAAACCGGCTTCGTCTTTGTAAACGATGAGGGTGGCGATGGGTGCTGGTTCAGCAGCTCCACCCCCGGCGGCACCTCCGCCACCCCCGACGCTGCGCCGCACCGCCGCCGTCCCATTCATCCCTTCTTCGATCTCCGCCCGACCGCGCCTCACCTCTCCCTCTGATTTTCCACGATTGCTTCACCTGGAGAGAATATCATGGGGTTCTGTGGATTAACAAAATCCGCAATAAGAGAGCTTTTCCGAGTTGTAATCGATAGAGATTTGGCTCGGTGTCAAGAATCGTAGGGATAATATTGATTTATCAGGAACGTGTTTACGGGCATCGAGAGTCCGGCCAGCCGGTGCGACTATTCGAGACGATGATGCGTTTTTCGAGAGTTGTGGAATCATCTGGGCTCGTTTGAGGAGTTTAATTAAGGTTTCGTGAGAGGTGCGTTTTGTGAGCTCGACGATCAATAAAACATTTCATGCCTCCAGATGTTATGGGTTTCTACGCTGGATATAAAAATTTGTTCAAGCTACTTGCTGTTTGAAAATACAGAAATATTCTGTTCGATAACATTATTACTCATAAAGAAATATCGTTTGGTAAAATTTTTAATTCAAATAATTATTTGGGTGAATGAACTCGATATTTATTTGGACGTAGTTCAGTTTTAGAAATATAGAAATGAACACTTTATTGGTTCAACAAAATTTTGTTTATTTTATTTTTTGTTCCTATCGAGATCTATCAATCGGTAAATTGAAAGATATGTAGAACGAAAATTTCGTATTTTTCATTTCTTGTCCAGCAGAATCCAAATCTAGCGCTCCGGAAATCGTAGACGGGCCAATCGTTCGTCTCAACTCGATTGGATCGCGTTAGAACGGGAGAGAGTTTACAGACCTGTCGTCGTGTACTTTCCAATCGTTAACCTGTCGCACGATTAACGAGACGTTTTGATCCGAGAGGCTCGTGATAAACGACAAAAGCAAATTGATTTTTCTATCTAGAATTATTGCCACACTTTCCTTATCTTGGCTTTTTTCATTGTTTGGATGCGAAATTTTTATCTATCTCGACAAATTACGAGGAACGAGGGTCTAGACGCAATAACGCCTCTTTTCATTCGCTTATCGCGATCGGCAGGTGTTTCCTACAATAAACGCTGGAGCTTCTTTTATTACCGAAATACAAATTCCTTGAGATTCCTCTTCTCTGCAAATCACGAGACGCGTTCGTGGAAAGTCGAGTACTGCTAAACGAATGCGAATTGCGGATTCAATTGCTCCAAGTTGAAATATTTTTAATAGCGATGACTAATATGTGTATAGATTATTTTAACAGGTGTGGCTTTCTTCGACATCGTAGCGTCTATCGAGGAATCCCCGAACGCGCCTCACGTCCTAACCTCAATTTTCGCGATCAGCTTCGTCGACTCTTCCCGTGCGGAAGATTCGCACGATACTACGAAAGATTTAACGTGTTGATGCGATACTTCCATCACACCGATTTTCTATTTGCTCGAGTGCCGGATATTCGCCAGCAGGTGAATATTTCGTACTCGACGAATAGAAAGAGAGCTCGTATACGAACACTTATTGTTCGAATACTAACAGAATTGACAAGACAATAAGACCAATTTCGAGCGACGTGAGTCGCGAGAAAACTTTTAATATCCGTCTCGTCGGACGATTGTATATTTTTCTTAATATCACGTACTGTTTATAATGGACTCTCATACGGTTTTGACATCGTGCATTGAATCGAGACTAGTTCTATACACCAGTCTGGGTCATTATTAATAATTAGTTGTCACAATTTGCTGGAATTAATTAATAATCGTTTCACAAGTGAATTTTGTAATACAACAGATTACCGTAGTAGGAACACGATTGGTGGTAGGGAAGAGAAGCATATGAAATATCGTGTTCGGTACGGATGACAGCACCCAATTTCGAAACAGCCGAGAAAAAAATTGACAGCGTTATGAGTCGGTAGGCATAGGAAATTATTTGTATTGAAAGTCATTGAGGATATATTCTATAAACAGAATTATATAGTAAAAGTATTCTCATATTAAAACCCAATGAATTCCATAATTCAATTCAAACGGAAAATCACGAAACGGCAAATCGGCGGTACGCGTTGAAAAAAAAAGAAACTCCGAAAACGCTCACCTTTCATTTAACCGACTTCCAAACTCTGAACACAAGTCGGACGATATTCATTTAATAGGTAAACCTCGTGAACGAATCACAATATCACTTCACCTTGGCACTATATCTAACGAGAATTATATCACAATTGTCATAACAAAAGAACACACATGAACATGGCTGGTGATGGATAATTATTGTGCCTCTCGCACTTTCACAGCACATTGTAGCATCGCGCGATAAAACATTATAAAAAAGATCGTATCGTATAAAATGATGATAACTTATGTACTAATATTAAAAAATGCATACAAAATGTTAAGCGAGTGTAAAGGCACTTAAATAACTTTTTTTATAAAACGCACATTGGATAGAACAAAAATACACTACCAACAAGTGTCAGCCATCTTATATCGAGCCGAAGCACAACCCAACGTCCCACAGTGCATTGCGACGTGTAGCCGAGTTTGTACCAATATGAGCTCAGGAGAAAGTATTTCACGACATTGGTAGGTCCATTTCGAGAATCATTTTCATTGGAAGTCGCGCCACGCAAGATCTTCAGACAGCTCTCCGAATGGTCGAAAATCATTATTCATGAGCCAGTAGCTGTTGTCATTCTGTTGGTAAAAGCGAATTATTTGCGAAACTTAATGCTGGAGAACAAAATTTGCGCGAAATTTCAAATTGAGAGCTAGTAATGAATAATAACAGATGGATTGATTTTTTTTCATTTATTTAATAAAAATTACGCTGTGCGTGCATTGTTACAAATATAAAAAATTGATATCACAGGTGCAGTAAATATAACACTTTGGTGCAATAATTCAATTTGCTTTTAAAAATATCACTCTTATAAAAAAGTGCAGTACCCATAATTCTGCGCATAAAACACTTCAAACATTAATAACATTTATGATAGTTATAGCAACTAATAATATGGACGGATTCGTTGCTCCTGAACTACTCATAAATGGATAAAAAAAATCATATGGTAAACTTATATCTAAATAAGGGCCACCGACAAAATAATACTTGGAGGGCGTAGATATTTCATGAAATGAAATATAACTCATTAGATCCAATTTGAGAATATCTGTACAGTTTTTTCCGTTACATTGCGGCCAAGATAGATCGGATTCGTCCGCAAAAGTTATTCCCATTCCCAGAATATTATAATTTGTCAATGATTTTGGTTTCGGTAATACCGAATAGAGAACATCGATGTGTAAAGAAGTTATCATTCCTAAACAGAAAATTCTGTTATTCGCAATTTGGCTCATGATAACATGTTGAGGAATCTTATTCAGCAAAATTTTTACTGCACTAGAAGTGCTGTTATCCGTGAGATTTCCGAATTTGGAAATGAATATTTTGTATTCGTTATCATTAGTTATATTAAACAGGCTATTTTTCATCCATAAACTTAATGTTTCATTACGTAGTTTCATACATGATTCAGATGTGAAATTCGATGTTTTTAAAACAAGTGAACACTTTAATTTTATGTCTTCTCCAAATTTGACTATGTATCTTTTATTTGCATCACATTCACCATCTCTTTGAGCTTGTGGAAGAGATAAATAGATATCACTTCTATTATAATTGATATGCTGGACCTCCTTATTATTAGTTTTATTTTTAATCAAAGTGCCAAATATAATGGGCTTTCCATGAGTATAACCGGGATTACCGCTCCTTTCAAAACTTGTATTTTCCTGTGTGTCTACCCATCTATAAATTACTTCGAAATCCTGGTAAAAATTAGTAGAAATGTTTTTCATAATGTAATATGATGAAACATTCATGATACCCATTGTTCCATTATGAGTGATAATATATTTCATAGATTTTATTATATTCTGACAGACTCCTTTTGTACAATTCCCTTTTGGGGGATTCGTTTGAAGACAATCGTTCCATGAATTATCGCAAAAATAGTTGGTTATTGACAGACAAATATTTTTAGGACAGTTCTGTAAAAATTTTAAAAATTTGATTATTACAAAATATATATCAAGAATGAAAGTATTAAAGGTAGATTACCTCTTTAGATAATAAGTACGAATTATTAAGTAACGGTGGGGATGCAATAATGCTGAAATTACTGTATGCTTCAGGAAATAAATAAATATTATTATTTCCAAGATTACTCTGCATACAGGAACTTTTCCAATTTTGAAGAAATTTCAAGTTTTTTTTAGAAGAACAGAATCCAGTGAAACTTGTTTCTAATAATTCTGCAATTATTACTTGATAAATATTCTTATACATTAATTATCAGAGAATAAACAAATGGAAAATTCAATACCTAAATGTTCTAGATAGCCATTTCGTAATACCCATATCGTTACTCCATCTTCATAAAAGTCACTAACATTGTAAGACACTGAAGATTGCGGGGGTTTCATATTCCACATCAATCTACTTGTCTTGATATTTTCTCTCAAAGACTTATAATCCTCCAATTCCTGTAAGAAAATTTTTATTGAAGAAATACAATATTTTAATGTCGAATATAACTTTATACAAACCAAGTTATTATTTGTCGTATAGGTAGGAGGAAGATTGTCGTGTGAAATACAAAACAAATTATCAGCTAATTTTTCAAGGATGAAAGGTGTGTTATTACGCTGTATGAAATTTCTGCTGTAGCAGTAACGACTATCATATAATTCAGGATGAAAATCTTTGCAATGAGAAAAAGCAATTATTTGATGTTCTTTGCAATCAGAGTCGCAACAGCAATTGATATCGCAAGCTGAAATCTGTGAGAGGGGAATTTAGCTTACTTAATCAATTTATAAATAAATATTGTCAATAACAAATTACCTGCAGGTCACAATCACATATTTCAGAATATCTCTTATGAATAGTTTGACTCTTCAGAGTTTTATTATACATTACTGTTCTTGGAAAAAGTTTAATAATCGATGGATTGTCAGTTGGTTGGGTAGTAAAATCCTTCATAACATCACGATCGCTGTTATTGTCAGTATAATTTGATTCAAATGCAATACCAACTGATGTATTTTCCGATTCTGTGGTTGTATATTCATCATAAGAATCGCTAGTACTATATGTTTCATTGCAATCTAGACCATCTGTACAGGTTGTCGGAGAGAAATTCTCAATTTCATTCAATTGGATAGATTCGTTTAAAATAAAATTTAAAATAATCAAAAAGAATATTTTTCTTTCCATATTGAACACAGCTAATATTCAAACTTTATCTACAAAATCTTTGGTGAATTCCGATTAGAATTTAAGAAATTGACTAGAATATAAATAAATTATAGCTGGTATCCAAATTTGCTGAAATTCTTCCCTAATATATGTAACTCCAGATTGATAGTACCCATACTTTCGGTTAATAAATCAAATCGATCAATGGTATTAACCAAAGCATTCGGGGATTTCAACTGGAGAGTCATTCCTAAGAATCTGTCTCGTAATCTATCCTTCCAATCGCCTTGAAAAAAAAACAAATAATGTTAACTAGCTATTAGATGACGTTTCTGCAAATTTTCGAGGCTAAAAAATTACCAATAGGTTTCCATGTATGACATTCTATGGAGTGCAACCCTGGGTTTAAAGGGATATTGCAAGTGCCATAAGCATTAAATAATAATCTACCATAACTATCCCTAGAGAATATTTGCAATAATAGTTTTGGTGAATTCTGCAGAGTACGCGTAGAATAATATAAATCTATAGGATGATCCCAAATTGGCGAATTCGTGTAAAAGTCACAGCATTCTTGAGTTTGGCCCTCTTCTAATCCATCTATTACTCTCCAACCATTACCTATAGCGAAATTATAAATTCTTTAAAAATATTGTTAAATTATATCAAACTGCAATTTGTACTATCCAATTTATCATCGTACCGGCATGAAAGCTCCATTTACATACAAGACGTGGTTGTTTGAAATTTTTCGCAGACGTAATTCGCCCAATAATATGCAATTCAGCCATTACACATAAACATATTTTTAAAGTGGTCGTCAATTGCAATCTTTAAGTATAATTTTTATCAATATTCATTTTTAATGATTAGTAAATACTACTAAAAACGACTGACTGTTTTGTATCATTAATTTTCAAACATAAACAAACACACCTGTGTGTTCTGAAAGTCAGTAAGACACGACCTCAAACCTCGTATATCGATATATCGTATCGAAGTATCGAACTAAAGGCTGTCTCGCGGCCATCTTGTATTTAGTAACGGTTTTCTCCATTTGAGAACGGTTTGTTTGGTACAGGTACAGGTGGAAATCAGCGGGAAACCTATTCAAAAGTTCAAATGGCAATCTTCTGTTGAAATCAAATGGCTCGATGTTACACTTATATGAAATATAGTAAACTATTTAATATATTGAGAAAGTAGAGTATTTGTATTTTATTGCGTGTTCTATTTCAGGTTAAGTCATGAAATCTCAATCCCGCTACGACCTAAAGAGACTCGTATGGAAACATGAAATTTGGAAGAAAAGTAATTTCAAATATACCAGGGCATCGAGGAGTGAGTAATAACTAATAAATATGAAATCGTTATGAATGACAAAATTATTTATTCGATCGACAACCGTAAATAGTATCAACCTCGAAATATGAAATTGCGACAACGGTACAACAGAACCGATACGAGAGCGCGAGGGCAAGTTGGTTAGCGACAAGTCACACGACACAAATTGATGTTCGTTGCTTTAACGTATCCGCGTCGAAAAAGCGAGCCAGAGTGGGTTTTGGAAAGCGTTACAAGCCGATACGTTCTGCGTAGGATGTTCGATACACGGACGTACACATTTCTACGAATTCGTATTAGTCGCATACGTTATATACAGGTATGATTTGCCGGAATCGGCTTTGCGGCCAACGCTGGATGAAATATATCACTGCAGCTTTTGTAGCTTTGATTCCGGCGTGTGCGGCGAATGAAAATTTTGGGGAGAGAGAAATGAAGAGAGAGAGAGAGAGAGAGAGAGAGAGAGAGAGAGAGAGAGGAATAGAAGGGTCAATAGATTCGCCGTGTTTCGACGGAACGAAGGATCCCGTTGATTGTACCGACAAAGAACGATATTTATTCTCGCACGGATCGTTATTCCGCTTACACATGCGAGTCTGAAGGGAAGCAATAAGTGAGCGCGAAAAAGACAGATCTCGCCGAGAGGCAGAGAACGGTCGATCGTTTCGTAACGGGGTGGGAAAAGTCTCTTTCGCGGCTGGTATTAAAGCTATCCTAGCGTTACTGGCATTGAAAAGCCTCTGGAGATGCCGCACACGGGGTATTCACCGTGTCTCCAAGGAATGCAAGAATGAAATGCTCGTGCGTTGTAGCGCGTACATATATGTACACATATATGTATATCTACATATGTGCAGGCCGTACTTTTTCGCGCCGAGTGAAAGCACATTTTGTAAACGCAAAAATAACACTCGCAATGGTATTGCGAATTTTTTATCAGGGAAAATGTTGCGATATTTGAATATAGACGCAAAACAATTTTTATTAACGAATCGGAGCTTGAAAAATATTGTCGATAACCAACTCCTATCGGTTGAATGTTATCATTCGAGTTGAACAAACTCTTTATGCGCAAGAGATCGTAATTTTCTAAAAAAATATTCCGTGACAGTTCGGCGTAACCACAGAGGGAAAGGGCGAGAAAGAGAGAGAAGAGTAGTCGGTGTTTTTTCCCACATGACTTGTAATTTTCTGCATAACTGACTTTAAACTTTTCTCATATGTGCGCTCGCGCGACCAAAACTCGAAAGTGCGGGAGAACGCGCCTAATTAGTAAATACGTAGCTCCGTAGAGAGCGTTGCTTTGTTCCCCGAGCGGCAATATCTTTATTCAACGAGTAACAGAGAAATCAAATCGATCGATAACAAGAACCGTGAATTAGATTTTTTTCGCAAAGTTTTATTACGAAATTTCCAGCGATTTACCGATTGGAAAAAGGCTGTAATTTAAGCTCGTTACTCCAATCTAATCTCTACTGCCGTAGTTTGAATTTAACTGCATTGAAAATAAAACTTTGTCGGAACTACTTCCGCGAAATATAGAAATAAATCTTTTGTTCGATGAGGTGAATTATTATCTATAGTAGGGAACTATTATTTATAATAAAATTAGCATTTTTAACCGAATCAATTATGTTCGATAACATTTATTTAAACCTACGCAAATAAATATTAATAAAATACAAACAAATTTTTTTTTTCAGTATAGATTCATCTCATATCAGGAGTTTATTATTATTATCGAAAGAAGTCGAGAGTGGGGGAACAATTCGATAGCGTATTTCAGGGGGTATACGTGGCCTAGTTAATACCGCGCGTTAGATCGTAGATGGACTGAAATGACCGGGGGCTCGTCCCTAGTCACTTTTCAACCCTATGCACGCTCATTTTATCGCGGGGCTAGGCTCAATCGTCTAAGTGCGAGAGAAACCAAGTGAGTGGTAAGAAAACTCCCGACAAAGTGCACCGGCCGAGTCCGGCGTTATCGTCCAAGAGCACGCTCGACTTTCTTATAATCTACGGTCGCACTTGTAAGCTCATTTTTGCCGCTCTTTTTTCGCAGATGTAAGGGAACGAGAGGG
>NCVS01000997.1:23776-58356 GCA_003055095.1 Goniozus legneri | reverse complement strand
GAGTTTCACTCTTGGAAAAATTCCCGCGACCCCTTTTTAAACGTCTGGAATTCCATGGACCGGGCTGGAAAAACCGAGGATCGGGAGAAATATCAGGAAAGAGAGGGAAATAGCGGGAGGGGGAAAGGGAAAAGGAGAAGGGTCGAGTGTTCGGACGAGAGTGGCCGATACGGACGTGAGAAGAAGCGAAAAGTACCGAGACGAAACGCGACTTTCGGAATTATAAGCGGCCCGCTGATTCACCAGCTTTTATTTTTATCTCTCGAGCTGAAGGATTTTTTCACGACACCCATCGAGATTACTGCGAGGTTTTTAATCGAATTCCGGGGACAAATTCACGACACGCGCGGGCTCCCCTAATAGTGGCGTTAATTCATTAGCCGTTTATATGCGTTATTCAGTGATCGCCTAGACGATTAAAACCCAGTCACGATTTTCCGAGCTAAATGGTTATGTACACGCATTAAGTTGTACGCTCGCGTATAAGAGCCTACCGGGGGGAGCTTTTCGATATCGTTAATTTAATCACTGTCAACGGCGTTAACGGATGCGAGCATTACGCCAAATGTGTCATAACGCTAGATAAATTCGTTGCCCGGGTTACGCAAGTAAGTGATCGAGAGCCGAAATTGTCATACGCGTTCGTTTTTGGGGCTAATTGACTCGAGCACGTTATACAACGTATATACGCTAATAAATTACGGTATTATATATAACGATGGAATAAAATTAAATCTCGTGTCCGGCAGTGATCGAATTTCGTCACACGGCTCGTAAATTTTCCCTAGTTGTGAGAAAACTTTGAATTATTTACTCAAATTAGGCTCCCAAATTCCTCTATGTGAGTTTCTCATTAAGGATAATTTCGCTGTAAAAATTCGCGTCAAACGCGTAACGCCACTCTGAGCGTTTTGAAAATTTTGCATTTTTAAAATCCAAAAATGCATTTTCCAAACACGTTATTTCACATGAAAAATAACTAGGAAAACCGAGTGCTACTGTTACATAATTTATACTCTATTCAAATCTCGATATAAAAGAATTCAAACGTACTCGAGTGATAAAATTGACAAAAATTACAGCAAAATTAATTTCCACCTTCGCGATCGAATTTCTTAGTTTGGTTATATTTTTTCAGGGCCCTCTCATCCGCCACTCTCCGCTTCTTTTTGTTGCGTTTGTTTCACCTAATTACCAGGGAACCATACTCCGCGTCTACGGGAATACGATGCGAAATGAAACGAAGCCAATTTTCGCGCATGAAAATTTCCCACACACGACCTGTATACGCCACGAACAAAGTTTTATTTACCTCCACAGGGAAAGACGTAGAGTATAACTCAAACGCGTGGCTCTCTACCACACGTGTGTGGATCCATACCACATGTATATATATATATATGTAGACGTAGTATGTGCGAGAGATATGGTTACGGGCTAATGGCTTTTAGCTCGCAGTCGTCTTCGAGGCGTGGTCTCTCTTTCGGAATCAAAAGCCGAGCGCGCACACGAGCCAACTCATAACCACTTAGGGATACAGCTAGTTCTTTTACTCGTGTGTACGTATTTATCTACATAGCGCGTATATATATATATATATATATATATTCGTAACATCGAGCCGCTCGGCTACGAAGCGAAGGTATGCAAAACGCGGAGGGCTTTCCGTGCTTCTCTCTTTTGCGCGTCGTCGTCGCACGAATTAAATTTGAAATGAACTCGCCGGTATTAACGAGGCAGCGGGAAACTCGACCCGGGACTTGCTAATGCCGACTTCAATTTGAATTTCGCGCCGCTGAGATTCCGCGTGTATATATATACATAAATATACTATAGGGAGAGAGGGAGAGAGAAGAGAGCAGTGGACACCCGAAAGGACATACCTTTCACCGTGTCCGTGAACTTTCGACCGGCGTTAATGCAAATCGGAGAAACCTCCGACTACAATAGCGAAAAATTCGCGCGATCGTGAATCATATCGATGTTTTATATAGAAATCCGTCGGACGATCGATGGAGTTCTGCCAATGCAAATGTTCGGCTGGGTAGGGGTATCCAGTGTCCAATAGGGAACATAACGCTCTGGCATAGAGCCACCCGATGCCCCGAGCCGGTGGGAGAATTTGACCAGTCGTAAAACCGAGCCACGAACCTTCACCGAATCCCCCTCGATATCGGATGTTTTATTCGAACTGCTCGTTAATTGGGTACAACTATGTTTTGGGGGCTCCAAAATGACGTATCGTTAAGTGATTTCGTATTTGCTTTATCATCGGTGCGTAATAGACAACAAGGAGAGAGAGAGAGAGAGAGAGAGAGAGAGAGGAGAGAGAAAGAAAGAGAGAGGGAAAGAGAGAGAGAGAGAGAGAGAGAGATCGGGAACGTGATTCGCCGTCGAATGAAGTGGTGCGGACCGGGCGAATGGCTTCAAACGAAATTAGAGCGAGTACGGGGGCTTTTATTAGAGAGTCGAAATAAAAATGAGGTACGTGCGGGGAAAAGGAAGTTCGCTCGCGGAGAATGGCCGATATAGCGAAGCGAGAATGAGGGAGAGAAAGTGAGAGAAGGAGCGAAATAGAGTAGCAACAAACAGCTTTGGACGGTACAGACGAGTTTTGCTCGTTTCGAGCCATTCCATGGTCCGATGTGTCCCTCAAGCCGCTCTTCATCTATCTAATCAACGATCTCTCACCCATCCACACCATCACGGAACTCGGCCAACCAAAACACCTTGCTTCTGCACTTTCGTTTCGCTTACACACCCCTTCGCGAACAGCAATTGCTGTTCGATAAATTCACCGAGTATTTTCATCGCTCTCCTCTTCCCGTTCTACCCGAAAATTCTCATCTAGATTTTACCGTCGTTTTCACCAAACTAGGCTATACCTCGCGCTGTTTTATAGAGTTTTCAGAGCGTGAGGTTTCATTCGGTGCGATGTTATAACGAGAAGGTTGTATATATTAATAGATGGTAAATCAATTAAAGGTGCCGATGTAATTATCATGAAGAGATTTATGAGACAGTAAAAAAAGGCAATAAAAAATTGTCAGGTTGTCAATTTCACACCTCGATGCTAACTAAAATGTTGAGGATACAACTGCAAAATATGCTGTAAAACCCTAACAATATTTTTGTGAATTTGAATAAAAACTAAGTAAGGTATAAAACTAAAATGAGAAATCATTCTTAAAGAGAACAACCAAACAACAATCAATTCTTTTTTCTTTGGGAACAATTAATGTCAAACAGAAGATTCGATAATTTCATGCCAACCAGTACATATGGGCTAGAAATCGCGTTTTTCTTCAAACGTAATGATGAGGCAGTTGATTCAAGTTTAGTGACTCATCGAACGGACCAATTCGAACTGATAGTTTACACTGAAAAGCAGACACCAACCAGCATCATCCGAATCCGAAAAATTGAAATGATTTTACCGATACGACTGGGTACCTCTGGAAACCTCGGTCTGTGTATAGATAGAGAGGGGGAGAGAGGGAGAGAGAGAGAGGGAGAGAGAGAGAGAGAGAGAGAGAGAGAGAGAGAAGGGGTTGAAATCTCGGCAATTGCGGGCACGCGATGCGAAATGGACCACGAGTGGCGGTCATCGGGGCTCGGTGAACCGGTCACGAGCTCTCTCCAGCTCGGGAAGAAGAAGAAACGCTCGAACGTGGGTAACGGAGCGGCTTCGACCGGTAATGGTACCGGAAACTACACTTACCAGCGCGGTTCCGGCGCTTTGAGCCTTATCCTCTCCAGCCGGAGTGTATATATATATATATTCACTTCTCGGTTTTCTTATGGCTCGGTAACGGCCATTTGCTCTCTCTCCGCCGGTCCATATCCGAGATCCATGAATCCGACCGGTTGCCTATAAGCACGTGTCCGAGTTGAAACTCGTACGAGCTGCCCAGCCAGATTCCTGGAATGTATTTCGCTCGAGGATATTGAGGCGGGATGTGTTCCCTGCGTATTCAATTCATCTCTTTTCATTTTATTAATATACATACGCGCACGAAACTATCTAGCGTGGTTATTCGTTCTTTCGAGTTTTTTTCCCTTCCTCTTCTTATTTTTTTTTTCTTTTTTAATTTTTCCAGAACTCGATTGTTTACTGGCTCGCGAATTTCAATTGCGAGCTAATTTCAATATCGACGTATATATATTTCCTTCCTTTTATCGCGTTATTGAATTAATTTTGGATTCTTTGCACGAGATGCTCTTCTTCACTTTTTCGGAAGCCCTCGTCTCTTCGATCAAAGCCATTTTGATATTATTTCGGAATAGAAATCCTCCTGGAATTTTAATATATAATGCAGACGTATACGTGGATGAAATTCTTACCGACTCTTTCGCCTTTTCGCTTCCCTGTTTTCTGCTGTCGGGTAGAAAAAAGGATTCGTCCGAAATTATTCAATGGTTTAATTACGACGATCATGTTCTTTCTCTCTTTGGGAAGTCGTATTGTTGCTTTCATAAATTTAGACCAAAGGGGCGCGGATTTTCAATTTAATTCACCAAACGCGGTATATAGCGGCGCGATTTTATTTGACATGAAACAATTAACGGTCGGTGCTACGTATCGGCTCATTTGGCATCTGTAAACAAATACTTCGGGACGTAATTTTGAACAGCCCGAGGTATATATTTTACGCACTTTGATATTTGTCACGTCGCTTTTTTTTCAACTTTGAATGGGTTCGTTCTGCAATATACAGGGTGCCTCACGTGATACGTTCAAATTGCAAATACCTTGATATCGGAGTTGGATTAAAAGATAAAAATTATATGACTCGAGATATCAGGTGTGAATGTTACTTTCGCAAACAATTATTTTATGTAACCGAATTGACTTTTCCAATGTAATTTTTCATAATGGAGAACGAAAAATTGAACGCCAAATAAATTTTAGCTAGCGAATTTTCGTTGAAGAGAATTTATAATTACGTTTGAAAAAAATTCTTTACCAAATAAAAATAAAAAAAAAATTTAATCTGAAAAATTGAAAACCCAGAGGAACATATTCGGATAATACGCTCGAAAATATGTTCTCGAACGAGTATGCGGCACCGACTCGATATTATTTTATACGGTAAACAACAGACACTCAAGTGTAATGAAGTCGTACATTCCAGTTGTTCCTTGATTCGCGTCCATACATTTGCCGGCTCACGCTACACCGAGTTTCCATTGGGTTAATAGCTTCTTAATTTTCTCCGCGCGAGCGCGAATCGCGAGATTTATGGCGCGCGTCGGTCTATGGAAGTTCAACATGCGAGAGCGTTTCGTTCTCTCGGCAGTGTGCGGTATATCGAGGGGGGTCGGCGCGCGCTTTAAACGAGCAAAGCGTTAATGCACTTTGATCCGATATTGGCGGCGCCATTGTGTAGAACGGATCGTGTAAATAATTTCCACCATCTACTCGCTGTTTCGGTATTTACAATACCGAGGGATATATTTCGGAACGGTTAAAGGCTTCTCGTAAATCCTCTTAACCTTTAGAGACCAGGAGCGGTCGAAATATCGACCAGTTTGATTTTTTCCTGTATCTTCTCAATTTTATAGTATTATTATAATCCACAATAATAATTATATCGAAAAATGATGTTTGGAGCAGTTGCGAGTCTGAGCCCGAAGTAACTTACATTCGAAAAATTTAGAATATTCGAATGTTCATTTTATTTTTTATCATCTTCAAAAGCAATGATTGGCAAATTTCGAAAATCATTATGAATTTTCATATTACAGACAGTATAATATCCTCCTCCATCCATTTTGAGTCAAATATAATCATTTCAACCATAAAAAAAATTTTTCGAAATTTTCGTATACCTTAGCGCCGGGACTGGTCGATATATCGACCACCTACATGGTCGGCGATACAATGGGTCATATTGGATACATATATAACAAAATTTTGCATAAAAAAAGATGTCGATTACGGGGAAAATTTCCCGGACTCTAAAGGTTAAGGATCCACGTTCTCTATTCGAAATAACTCGATTGACCGACGTTGATTCGATTTATGTTTACTTTGAAAAGCGATGTGATTATATAAAATATATCATGATGACATTGTCGTTAATCGAAAGAGACATGTGTACCTCTCTCGCTAAATTCATTTTGTTGCATAAAAAATATGTAACATGGTATGGATTTACTTTCTTATTCGCTTCTTCTTACCCACAGTCTACCTCATCGAGTTTAAAATTTTAGTTGCGATAAAACAGAGATGAATTATTGCGCCAAACATTTAATCAGTATCTTTTTTCTTGAACTCGTACTCTCTCTCTCTCTCTCTCTCTCTCTCTCTTTCTCTCTATGAAAATGAATACAACACATCCGCTGGAATATTCGAATGCAGCACATAGCAATTTCGGAATCCATTCATTTGCGCTCATAAATTAGAAGGTATTAACGTTACCTCAGTTTGTTATTACGATTCCAAATTGACCCTGATTCACAGAGGAATATTTCAATCGTATATCGAATATCGCGTTTCGTTTAATTACGCAGCCCTCGGTTTGGAGCACGCGTCAAAGTGTACTGGCTGGCTAATATAAGGCAAAAGCTCTCGCACCGAAGTGCCCGCGCGCTCTAGCCTCAGCATTTGTAATACATTTCGCAATTTTCTAGTCGAGTCGGTGCCGTGCAAGGGTGGGGGTCGAATTTATGTTGTCACTAACATGAAGTCCTCGGCGCAAATTTATAGAGGAACCCCTCAAACGAGATCTACCGTGGCGCGCCCGGGCCCCACGAATCACGTCCGTTTCTGCGCGCGAGTGAAATTAATTAAGTAGTACGGACGCGAAGAGAGAGGGGGATGAGTGGGGAGGTGGGACAGGGGACAAACTGTCTGCCGGGTAGAACTCGTGCGACGGGGGTTCGTACCCGTAGGTGCCCAATTTCAGCTTGAGGTATATACGTGCCGCTCATCTCGCCTCTCTTGCTCCCACTTATAATCGCGTGGAGAGAAAGAGAAGAAGAGAGAGAGAGAGAGAGAGAGAGTTCCAGTGTCGAGGGGCTCGAGGTTATTCAAATCTCATTTTATCCCGCGACGTTCTCAAGAACGTTTCCGCAAAAATTTTATGCTACACCCTTCTCACCTCCACTTTCCCTATATTCCCTCCACGGCACATAATAACGTCGACCCTTACGTTTCATACGGACGTTCATTTATTCAACTGTAAATTCCTACCCACCGACTCTTGCTCCCGAGAGGCTATGTGCGTATATATATATGTATATAATACGACACTGGGAGGGAAGAAAAAAGCTCGAACGGCAATAAGTCGTATGAATTTTCACTTCTCGCGATAATTGTTTCATCGCGTGCGATTAGATAAAGTCGCTTCATGAATGAAATTATCGTCGAGTCGAGTATATATATATATATATATATATATATATATATTCTTTTCGGGCCGCAGTTTATTCTCCGTTTCACCCTCCTGACCGCGAGAATCTTCCGTTCTCTCGTCGTCGTTCGGGTACAGTTGTGGCCTCATCTCGGCGTTCTTCGGTACCGAGACTCAGCGACCCGTTTCCACCGATGCTAGCTTCGCAGTCTGAGCCGCTTTGCCTCTGGTATCTCCTTTCCTCCTCGCTTCGTCCTTTTCTATGGTCTCTCTCTCTCTCTCTCTCTCTTTCTCCCTCGTTGTACACACCGCCGCGAGTCTCGGGACTCACCCAACTGCCTTTCTGACTGCAAATCCTCCTTCTCTCTCTCTCTCCCTCTCCTGGCTTCTCCTTTTCGTCTCTCGCTCGCTCTCTTCTCCTTCGCTGTAGGTAATGCTCGGTGCCCGCGCGCGCGCATCGGATATAATACGATTCGAAATTAAACTTCCAAGGCACGCCCGGCATCCGAATAATGTGGAGCCGCTCTGCCTAAAACAGTAAAGATATTACGTATTATTACAGCGTGCCACCGCGGACGTGGCACGGTAGCTGTCCGTGGGTAGGAGGAAGAAGAGGAGGAAGAAAACTCGCCGGAAGTATTGTCTTTGCCGATGATGCCGGCGATGAGGGATCGCGAGCCGCGAACGTTTTCTCTTCTCTCTCGCTCTTCGAGGTCTATCGACCTCTTATTTTTTAATATTCCCACGCTCGAGAGATTTTTCCTCCCCACTCTTTCTTTCTCTTTTTCTCCTCACTCCTGTTTATAGGGATTGTAATTTGATTAAACCCTCGACGAGCGTACGGGCGTATCAATTTTTCTTCCCTCTCTAGGCAGCATTAATAAGCCGCCACGGGACATTACCTCGAAATACATCCGGCCGGTATTATGCATTTGACTTTTCTTCCGGCAATTGCTACCCGCGCGAAGGGACCTCGAGGAAGAAAGAGAAAGAGAGAGAGAGAGAGAGAAAACTCGGAAGAATGGTTAGAGCGAGAAAAGCGAGAGTGGGTGGAAGAAAGCTGGGAACGAAAGGGGACGGAGGTGGGTAGCGAGAAACGGCTGAATACTTCCGTAAATGAAGAAGGCGCTAGACGCTTGAGTAATGCCCCGACGGGCACGCGGAGCTCGTATAATGAGTATAAACACGGCCACTAATCAGTTTTCCAACGCTCCCTCCGATGTCAGGAGGGCTTTGTACATTCAGCCAGGTAGTGCGAGCAGAAGCGAGAGAGGGTGAGAGCAAACTCGTAGGAATTCCAGTTCTTTCACACCGGTCGACCCCGATATGTATACACCGTTAACAATTCCAGTTTCCCCCCGGGTGGATTTTCACCGCGGTAAAATTAACGCGCTGATGAAATTCGAGATTTCGCCTACGCCCTTTAGGAAATCGGCGATCAAACGCCCGTCTATGCATTTCCCGGCTGCGAATCAAACGTCAGTTTCAGCTGGTTCTAGTATCGACTAGTTAGAGGGCCCCTTCGCTCTCTCACTCTCTCCCCCCGTAACCCTCCCTCTCGTCAGAGATCTCGACCAATCGACCGTCGACGGCGCGGAAATCGCGCCCTTCGGCTCCTACGTCTTTGTCGTCGCACACTCGACCTTTGACCTCCATACCGACATTCAGCTAGGGCGTGTGCCGACATCATTTTCCTTTAACGCAATTACGCCAAATTGTGCTGATATATCACGGTTATGCTATTGCGGCCGGTTATATTGCGCGCGTGACCGGGCTCTCTCTCCTTCTCTCTCTTCTTCCCTTTCTTTCTCTCTCTCTCTCTCTCTCTCTCTCTCTCTCTCAGGCTTCGCACCCAGCGCGATATAACTCGCGAAATCCGGGAGGAAGTCAGCGGGGAGAAGTCTAGAAGCGCAAAAGTTTATGAACGAGCAAATGAACCGGAGGAGTCGTGTGGAGGGATGGAGAACAAGAAAATTAATAGACAAGCTCGCCCGATGAGAGAGCGAGTGAGAACGAGATAGCCGGAGGTTCATTCCCGTCGAAATTTACGTCGATTTCGTTGTCTATGCGGAGCCGAGTTATTAAGAAGAATGTGGAACGCGATCTTCCTCATCGTGTCGCGAGCCGGTAATGGTTTTAATCCTCGATAATCCTCGAAAGAAGAATTATGTTTCCTCGCTAACCGGAAAATTGAGAAAATTGTTAAAAAAAAAAAATTTCACCGTGTTTTTATGAATTTTTTCTCCGCCGTATATTTCCGAACGAGAGAACGAGAAACCGAGTGACGAAAGAGCGTAGGGGTAAGTCGAACAACGGCTATCGAAAAAATAATTCCGACGTTCGCAAAGTTCGGGGAGTTCGTTACTGAACTCGACTCGAGTCGTGGGTTAACCAAACACGATAATGAAAAGAGTTAATACATAAATACACGTGGCAGGAGGTGGAATAACGCCACGGCTTATCAAATTAAAACTTAATGTAGTATATAAGCGATTTTATCCACAAATTAATTCACGAGGGAAAGTTGTGAGTAGGTAGGGGCGGGGAGGGGACAATTTTACGCGTGCGGCAAGAGCGTTTTCTCATCCATGGGGATCTTTGTAGCTCGTTCCTCTTCCGCTCGTTGAGGGTCTCTTGCTATACCCCTTCTGTCGATTCAATTCCATCCGCTCTACTCCTCCCTTCCTCCCTCCTCCTGGTTCTCTCTCTCTCTCTCTCTCTCTCTCTCTCTCTCTCTCTCTCTCTGGCGCGCCACGCTTGTTACAAAACTTAAATTGCTCCACATCGAAAGTTAACTCGCTTATTCTTCGCGCGGTTCCGCCTCTAGGAAACTCCCGTGGTCCTCCCCCTCTCGACAAACTCGCTACACGAGGGCCTCGACTACCGGCCGCGTTCCGGAGCTCGGTACTTTAACCCGCCCGTACTATTCCGAGCATTAGCGCGCGTCTTCGCGATCCGCGGTGGTTTAGCGTCGCTTAAGCCGCGCGAGACTCGCGGCTCGTTCCCTCGAATGCGAAATTTCACACGGTTTCTCCGTCTCTATCCATCCAGGCGCGTTTCGTTGGGCGCTCATGCATATTTGCTACGTTATCGAGCAACCCCCCACCCCTCGTAATACCCAGATAGAGATCTCCGTTGATAACCGTGCTTTGCTCTTGACATCCGACGATCGGTTCGTTACGTTCTCTCCGAGCTTACACGCAGGCGAATTGTCAAATCGATTCCTCGGCCCGACGAATGCGCTAATTACGGATGGGGTATTTAGGGGGGAGTTTAATTCACGCTGATTAACGCTCGATACGCCAAAGTCACCGCTAACATCGAATCTCTTGTTAGTCCGTTATCGTTCGTAATCGATGGAATATGTATTCCCCGAGTGACGGGACTCGCACGCGAATCCGACAGTCACGCCCCCCGGCCTCGTCCCTTACGGGAATGCTTTGGGCGCTGGTTATAGACGTTGTTTAACTCTTTCCGAGTATGCAATCCTCTGCGGTTGATGCCGCTCTTGTGAGTCGTAGTGGAAATCGGTGCTACCAGCCTGACTGTACGATATCATATAATTCGAACAAATTTTGTTATTCAATATCCAAATGTACTTTTCAAAAGTACTAGAAAAACACTAATTGACACAGAGTTTCATTTAAAAATTTATAATTTTTTTATTATAAGAGCTCAAAGAGACAATGACGTGATTGTTCGGAAATAGGAGATTTGAAATTAAAAATATTTCATAAAACATTCATTTTTTGCTAGAAAGAGTGGAAACAATAGCTTACAGGAAATCTTTAACATATTTAAAACGTGGTATCAAATTTTAAAACGACGTTAAAGCCTTGACCTAATTTCAAGCGACGTTGTCTGATATCCAGCTTTTATGTTCATGTCTGTTCAAATCTGTTGTAGTAAAATCAGCATCGGGTAATAACATAGTTGAATTGCATCGAAAGGCGTGGCCAATAGGTATACGATTCCGGATTTAGTGAATTTAAAAATGTTGCCTAGGACGAACACGATATTTTTCTTCGCAGGATCTCTAACGCCGCATAACACGAAATCGAATAATTTTCCCCGGAAATACGCGCTCTACGTTTCCGGAGTAGGGATTGGTCGAAGAGAACTTCCCGATACTTATTGGCGCGGACCACACAAGTCGACGTGTAGCGTTTATAAAGTTCCAGGACGAGAGCCGACAAGCAGACAGTGGGTTATATATTTCAGTCGCTGGCTGGGTTACTCCTCTTCGATTATCCCACAGAGTGTTGTAAAATACGCTGGGGAAACGAATGGCTGTCTCTTTCCCTTTTCTCTATCTTTCTCTCTCGCTCTCTCATTGGGGTAAAGTGCTGCGAACTCGTTTATTAATAAATGAAAAAAGGAGAAGGAAAGAGGAAAAGAGAGAGGCATTGGAAAAGGGGGGAAGAGAAACGGAAAAGGAGAAGAATGCCCGCGCGTGACGAGGAGTTGGAGAGAGAGAGAGAGAGAGAGGAGGGGCGGAAACGTACGCCGATCGCTCGCCGCTTTAACAATTCGCGGCGCGTTCGCGTTAACAGCGTTACGACAACAAGCCCCCGAGTTGTAGAAACTTATAACGAGAAAATAATGAACCCGGTTCACCGAATCTACTTGGAATGCGTGTCGGGGTGCCATGCCGGGGCACCAACGTGCCCTCTTTCTCTCCCCCCCCCCATCTATCCTGCTCTCTCTTACCACTCGAATTTCCAAGACACTCGGCCCTTTGTACGGCTCTCGACTCACCCTCGTCGTTTCATCATCGCGCGACCGTTTCGGTTTCTACCCCGTCTTCGTTTTCTTACTTTAATTCCATTCCTTCCCGCTGTCCGATTCAATCCTCTCCTTTTCCGCGCTGTTCTCTTTCTTGCCAATTATGCTATATATCCCGATCGACATATTTCCCTTTTGCAGTTTAAAATTTTCTTCTTCTCAGCGAAAAAACGATTTGTTACATATTTTGTTCCTTCTATTAAAAAATAGTATGATAATAATAAATTTCAAGAATATATCAAAATATTAAAACTGAAAACGAATAAAATAAGTAAATCTTTCTTTCAGTTATAGCGAAACGTGCTAAATTTTTACTCGTGCGGCAGTAATCTTACAAATCACGTAAGACATTATCTCGCCGAGTGTCGTTAGTAATTAAACAATGTTTAATGGCAAATTTGCGCGGAGTCGTTTCAGAAGCGCGTGACTGCGCCCTCTGTCAATATTTGTGTTTCGTATAACGCCGATCGGTGAGAGAGAGAGAGAGAGAGAGAGGGCAAGAGGGAGAGAGAGAGAGAGAGGGAGCACATATCGTTCCTCCCCGAATCGATACATCGCGAGTCGGTCGTTAAACGACTTGTCACTCGCGTCGATTTTACTCGCGGGGGCGAGTAAACGAGTAAAAATATTCAAAGTCAATTAAACTGAATCGATGAAAATTTAATTAAATTTCTCGCATGCGGCGAGCGGATTTAAAGCACAGGCGTCTCGGACACGCCGTTATCGCCGCTGGCCTGGATGCTTAAACTTTAAAACGACTGCGGGGATACCGGTGGAGGGATGCAGTCTCGTCTACGGGACATTTTCATCGGAATTCTTTCGTTTAACGTTTGTCGTACATTATCGTAACGTGGATGGGGGGAGAGCGAGGGCGAGCAGCGGACTGGGGGAAGGGAAGAGAGGATCCGAAGGTGCTTGGCGTGAATCCTCGTCTCACGGCGATGCTCAAAGTTTTGCGGGCTCTCTCTCTCTCTCTCTCTCTCTCTCTCTCTCTCTACCTTCCTTCCACTCTCGTAGGGACGCGGCCAAGATGGCTCGGCATCCAAAAGTTTCCTGAAGTATCCTCCGCGTGCAATGCGGCAGCGAGCTCGGTGGAGAAGGAGAGAGGACTCCGTGCCGTACTTTGATCTTCGAAAAGTTGGCGAAATGCGCGAGCATCACCCCTCGCGTATATGCCTCGACGACTAAGCCGATAGAGATACTTAACTTTGCGAGATAGAAAGGGATACAAATTTCGCGTTATACCACGGCTAACATTAAATGCAATGTAATTTGAAGTTGTTCCCCTTCTCTTGCTCTTACAGTTTTTATACCTATGCATTAACCGAGAAGCCGTGAAACGAGTGGATACCAAGAGTCGAGTTTTTGTGCTGTGACTCTGATTCAAATTCTATCGATGACTGAGCCAAAAAGAAAAATTTGTTCGATAAATATTTACTCGGATACTTCTACAAAAGTATTTTCTTTCATAGAATGAATAAATGCAAAAGAAATGTATTATTTGAAGTAACCGAGGTTTCCTTCATTGTTTGGGAATTTAAATTCTATATTTTATTTCAACTTCGTCTTCGATATATTAAAAAAAGGGTAGAACAAATGTGATTGTATTCTTCAAGCAACTATTTCATATAATTATCAAAATACTCTCTTGTTTTAATAAATGCTCCTTTGATTCGAAAAATTATTTCTTCGCGAATCACAAATCGATAATCTTCAGAGATAAGACAGAGGTGTTCACCCAAATTTTGAGGTCTCCGGATAACAACCTCTCGGATATAAATCCGAGATTCCCTACGATATTAGCGCATCGGTATCGCAAATATTATGCCCCGATCGTTCGCCATTCGCATTCTCGTATTTCTCCATCTCCCCTTTCACCACCCGTCCCTTCTCGGTGCCAGGATATTTGAATTTCGAAGATTCCGTGTTTCCGACGCGAAGCAAATGCGAGAGACTGGAAAAAAACGTAGGAAGAGAGAAAGAGAGAAGGAGTGTGTTTGCGTATTGGGTGAGGTGGCGAATCGAGTCAGGAATTTCTCCCGGTAGGTGGAAGCGAATCTGCGGAGCAGCCGTCCTCCTACGACGACGACACATGCCAAGAGAGTAAGAAGGAAGACGGCGAAGGGGGGCAAAGACAGAGGAGACTGATGTCCCGCTCACTCTCTCTCTCTCTCTCTCTCTCTCTCTCTCTCGCTGTCGTTCTCTCACGCGAGAGAAACACAGGGGCGGCTTAAGAAGGGGCGTGAGGACACCCCGAGCTAGAAGGAGAACAGAAGGAATAGGAAGAACCAGGATGCGTCGTGGGTATCCGGAATGGATTACGGAATCGGATGGGATGCTTCCGAAAGCCCTCTCCACCTCCTCTTCTCTCTTTCTCTCTCCCCCCACTTTCTCTATCCCGTACGTGACACCTCATCATTCCGCCACGTTCGCCGGCGGGTATCCCGCCAACGTGTGTCGATTTCCCGAAGCCCGTGCGCGGTGATTTAAGTCGCTGTTTACGCTATATCGTACCTATTCGCACCCTATATCTTATCCTCGATGTTTCACGAAGAGAAGAAGAGGAAGAGAGAGAGAGAGAGAGAGAGAGAGAGAGAGAGAAAGAGAAAGAGAAAGAGAAAGAGAAAGAGATAGAGGGAGTTCCCGATCTCATATTCCAACTTTAAATCCACCCCCCGATATAACCGATCCAGGTTCTTGGATCGTCCCTTCTCTCCCTACATCTCGACGTATTCCGGAATAACACTTTTCGACGTCTTCCCATCTCGATATATATCGGATCGATAATCCGCTGAATATAAATTCGAATTAAATTTCGAATACACGGTGCCTCGAGGATCGTGTATTATCGCGAGGCTGGCTCAAAACGGGTGTGAAAGTAGCAAATTGGTAATATCCGCTACCGTACCTTAACATTGCGTGCGGTTCATTAAGGATCCCCGAACGCGAGTTGAGGAGAGAGAGAGAGAGAGAGAGAGAGAGAGAGAGAGAGAGAGCGAAAGAGGGGGAGGGGGTTGAGCGGAGAGAGCGAGTCGAGGGGGCTGGTAGGGAACCCTCTCAAGGCGACGACAGTGATTTACGTTGCCATTTATGCCTTCGTGTTTTTCACCTCACCCCCACTCACCCTTCCTCCTCCACCAGTATCGCCACGTCCGCACGGCGTTCCTGGTTGTATATAATGCGGCTCCGAGCTCGGTCAATAAACCGTTTTTTATCGTCCCCGCTCTTCCCGCAGACTCGCTTTATCTCCATTCGTTTTATATCTGACGGCTATAGCTTTCTCTCTCGCGCTCCTGGAATAATTACGATACGAGGAGGGGCCCGATCAATCCTCGATATTCGCTACTGGGTCAGTGGTGTAACTCCTGCGCGAGTCAGCCAAATTTGTTTTCGGGAAATCCCCGCGTCTCGGGCTTTTCACCCTTTCTCGCCCTCTTGTAATTATTTTCGATAATACTTGTTTCAATCTTCGGCAAACTTCTGCAGTTGGCATCTCGCATTTCAATGCAGTCTGAGGGAGCGAGTCTCGCCGGGAGTCCCCCCCCCCCCCTCGCGTCTCCAGTTTCGGGTCGGCCATTGCCTCTCGCTCTCCTCTACGCACACGTATCCGCATCTCTGTGTTTCAGTTTCGCGGAGAGTCTCGGCGACCCGCTACTCCCAATCTTTACGAAAGTTTTAATCCAACCTGAGGAATATAAACGCGATAGGAATGGGAGAGAAACTGGTGGAGACGGAGAGGTACTTTTCCACAGAGGGAGGTGGAAAGAGAGAGAGAGAGAGAGAGAGAGAGGAGAGAAATTTGAGCGGAATAGCCTCAGCCCGTTGCGATTTTTATGTAAACGCCGAATAATAAAATTAGCGCCCCCATTAATACAGTAGCGCGTGCTCCTGCCGGTACCGCCCACCCGGTTAAGGATAATTTAATGATTTTCGTTATTGGCTCGCCGGGTACCGTAAAGCTATCCCGGCACATCTGTTGCCCCGCATCGATTTTAATATCGCTACTATTCGCGTGCGTTAAACCTTCCTGATTTTTTTTTTTTTTTTTTCACGCGGCCGCTCTTTTTTTTCGCAAATTCGCAGACCATCGACGGGGAGTTTCGGGGCGGCACGCGACCCCTAAATTTCTCTCGTTTTAAAATTCACCGGTCTGTATAATACAAACCCTCCGGGGCGTTTGTCATCGCACTCGCGTCTCGAGCACGCGTAGCGGAGTCTACGAGTAATATCCAATTACCCGAATTCCTCTCATCTCTCTCTCTCTCTCTCTCTCTCTCTCTTTCTCTCGTTCTCTCTCATTTCGTATCAAGAACTCATTCGATTTGGAGAGTTTTAATTCACCGCTCGTTAATCGAAACCGGCCCGCTGTCCTCTCACTCGCGCTATTTCTCACGCTGAATCATTCCGCGTATGAGGATCGTACAGTGGCGACCGTACCAAATAAGGGTTTTTGCGCGAGTTTGAGAAATTCATCCCCGGTAGCTCGCGTACGGAATTCTCGGGCGTTAAAAGTTGCAAGAGGAGAGTTAGTGGGGGTTCAAGAACGTACGAGCGGTCTGTCGGGGTAACAATTTCGAAGAAACGCGCGAGGAAGGGCCCGGGACGGTACGAAACGATCCCGAGGACTCGCGTTATATCCAGTTGGATGGCAAAGACAAATCGCATGCTTCTCTCTCTCTCTCTCTCTCTCTCTCTCTCTCTCTCTCTTCAAGATCTCTCTTCTCTTCTCTTCTGCATCTCTCTCTTCATTCAGGACCTCAGTATCCATCTCTCTCTCTCTCTCTCTCACCTTTGTCTCTCTTCAGGGTCTCGCAAGAAGGTTGACTACCTTCTCACGGTACATACATCTCGCGGTACAAATTCAGTCGCGACTACTAACGGCCCTCCACGCGTTCAATTCCGTCCTTTACTGTATGCTTCTCTCTCTCTCTCCCTCTTCGGGACCCCGCAAGAAGGTCGACTACCTCCTCTGGTACATACATCTCGTGGTACAAATTCAGTCGCGACTACTAACGGCTCTCTGCGCGTTCAATTCCGTCCTCTCCTGTGCATCCTTCAAAAAGTTGTAACCATAAAAATTGCTGTCTCTCTCCCTCCCTCTCTCACTTTCTCCGGCCCGTCGATTCCCACGGGACGTTTCGCTCAACTCTTATACTCTTTTCACCTTCATCCCGTTTCCTGTTCTCTCTTGCCCTCTCTTGCTGTTTCCATCTCTCCGGTGTGATGTAAGGGACACGAATATCGTCGTGAGAAAATAAGTTCTGGACAATTTCGTCTCCGGGACGTAATATCCTCGCGAGTTTCACGCGGATGAGATTTAATGCGGGAGGTGGAAGAAAGAAGGGTGCACGATTCGGGAATATCAAATTGAAAAGTCGAATTCTGAGCTCCGAGGGCGGGATTCCGTGTGTTGGTCTTCTGGAAAGGCACGTAGGGTCCAACTTCGGCAATCTCAGTAACTCAGCCAAGGGAGTAACAGAGAGGGAGAGAGTACTCGTTTCTTGAAACTCGAAGGTATAGTAACAACCGAAACCCTCCGGTTGAAGAAAGTGCCGCGAAGATAGAGGACCGGGTGATTGGTTCCGAGCGACTGGGGAACGGTTGACCCACCTAACAACTCGACCTCAGCCGACTCCCGCGGGACCGAATCGCGATTATTACATAAACTGTACCGCCGACCACTCCTGAATACAGTATCCGATAAATTTTAACTGCTCTCAAGGTTTCTCATTTCGAGGAAAGTGGTAAATATTCTCGGATACTCGATATCGGTTCGTAAAAACGTCAGATCCGGTGGCTGAATCTTTGATCGAGCGATATTAACTATTAACTGGCGGAGTCGGGCGGCAAGAAGCCAGATAAACGATACTGCACCCAAGACGGTTGAAAGGACTCCACCGGGACTTGGAATCTTCATCGTTTCGCCAACTTTTTTTTCTCTATCCCTCCCTCTCTCTCTCACTCTGATAGACCGAGGAGGGGGAGCTTTCGACTCGTACAGCGTTTATATCAATGCCGATTTACGAAGTCGCGAACTAGCGTCTATAATTCAAGTGAAAGTACCAGTTTATTTGAATAAGCGGTAATACGTTCGGAGTACGAGACCGAGGGAGACGGAGAATCGGATTATCCTTGAAATTTATCTGTAATTTCCTCTCTTCGCGAAGCGTATTCTAATTTTCACCGGGTCCTCGGATCGCTCGACCGTTCGAAATGCCAACGTCTAGACGTTACGAACTTTCGGAAGGATCGTTAACTGGAACACAATATGCGCGAGGTCATTCTGACATTTTCCGATCGCGGGGTATCGATCTACTCTGTTTTATGAAAATTACTCGTCGTTATAAAATATTCGCGAGACGCGTCGTAATTTATCACAGCTCCGGGGAGGAAAAAAATGGAAAAAGCCGGGAGAGTGAGAAATCGACGATACACGGGAACGTGTCACGTTACGCGGGGCGGCAGCTCTGATCACGTATGCCAGGCTGACGCGTTACGTACGAGAATGTTCTAACGCAAAACACGATCCTGTATATATTTATGCCGTTGTAACGGCCTCGTTTCATTCGACGGCACGGCGAAGGGGCATTTTTCTTCGGCGCGTAGCGAAAACGCTATTCGAGCATCGACAGAGAAGGTAACCCATTATCGGACAACGTGAGCACGGCCGCTTTTCCACCAGTTTTCCTGTTCTTGACGAGACGTCTACCAAGACTTTTCTCGCTTTTTCTCCAACGCACAGTATGTGCCGCATCCCTCACCCGGCACCCAATATTAGTTTACACGCGACTCGCTCTTCTCCGATATCTCAGCGGAAACGTTGAAGAAAAGACGTTCGTGACGAATTCAACGTGTCCGCGGTATCGAGGGCTCGTCGATTTATCCGGCCAATCTATTTTTCGTCTCGACTTAAAGAGCATTTTCAATTGTAGCTCCAAGTTTCGAGTTAAAGACCCGGAAGAAAACCTTAAGCGACTCGATAGGGCGTTGAAGAGATCCGACAAGACTCCGAAGGTACTCCAAAGAGGCCTGACGTAACCTCGAGTACCGAAGAGGTACGCTAAGACCGAAGAAACCCGAAAACGTTCCGAAAAGCCACTTAACCGTGTCTGTATGTATAGTTCCTGTTAAAACTAAAACAGCAATACCCAACAACGTCAATATCGTGAATTCGAAAGGGAGGTGCATTTTCGAAAAGCGGTGTATTTATGCAAAACCGCAAAGTACAATATTTACGTATCGGAGGGTTTGCGATTCAAGTTCGGTTCTGTCAATCGAGCCGGCATAACTCCGTTTGTTTGATCGCGATAAATCTCACTATCGGGCGAGTCTCTCTCGCGCGTCGGGTGTAATACAGAGTGCACGGTTAATCGATAAAGAGCGCGATTGCAGTGCTCGCGCTCAGCTGGGTTTTGATCTCTGTTCGAATTCGCTCGAAGAAGAAACGATTTTACGAGGTAAAGCTATTCCGGGTGATCGATTCGAGGAGTCAACGAGCCGTGCGGGGCCAGTGGATTAGAAGTTAGCACGCGTGCAGCTTGAATATGCATGCTCGCCATTCCGTTCGGTCTGTTCTCGCGTACCGATGCTCCATTCCTGTGTATAATCGTTTTTCTCCCCTGTACTCTTTTTTTCCCCATTCGTTACTCATAAAAGATTCGACGAAACTCGAAAGCCACAATTTCCAATCAATTCGCATTTAATTCGACGCTGCGAAGTGTCCATTCGCGACTGACAAAATTGATCGTCATATCCACGGGTATCCCCCCCCCCCCTCTGTCAGGGGATTATTAAATTCCTTCGCGAACTCGGTATTTAAAATCAACCGAATAACTTTCAATCACCGCAGTATTCGGGGAGAGATCTTGAATCGGGCTTTAATGAATCCAAGTGGAGATTCCCAGAGGCAACAAACGAGCCGAATTATCTCTCACTGGACGGATAATTATAAGACATCGATTTTCCTCTTCTCTCCCCCATTGGAAAATTCTTTCTCGATCGAGATACGTGTACTCGAGCAACGATCGAGTAAGGGGTAGTCAAAGGGAACGAAAAAGAATAACAAGTTAACCGTGACAATAACATTTTGCGAGAAAATTTCTGTTGCGAGATAAAATTGCGAGAGAGAGAGAGAGAGAGAGAGAGAGAGAGAGAGAGAGAGAGAGGAGGGAGGGGGAAAGAGGATGCACGAGATCTCGCTTTTATGTCTATACCGCATATGCAGTTGGCGCAGCTTGCACCTGTGTGCACACGCGGCGACTCTATGTTCGCCGTTACGGAACAAATTTCCATTAGCGGCTCGGGCTTAACTTTTCACGACGGACGGGCCGAGGGAAACGAGGTGACCTCTGCCAATCAGCACGGACCTGTTTTCGGTACCGCGTAACGAGCGAAAGAGGAACACGCGCGCACATTCACCGATGCTATACATATACCTCAGAAAAATTTTGCCACTGAGAATTTGGCCGGGCATTGTACGGCCTAGAAAAATTTCGAATATCTCCCCACCTTGATTGCCAAACGAGAGGTCCTTCGTGTAATTTGATATTTTAATAGGAAAATGGTCAGCGAAGCCAATTCGATATATCGAGAAAATTTACCGCAACCTGATCGTTTCGAGATTGTAAACTCGTAATGAAATTGTAACAATATCGCAGTTTGTTTTCGAAACGACTAATAAAAATAATTGTAGTTGATAAAAAACTGGGTACAGTAAACAGAAGTGAATAAATAAGCAAGAAAGCGTCGATTACACGTCCAGATCGGGTCGTCGAGCGATCGTTGGGGAACGAGCATCACCGGCGGGGAATACGGTACAATTTTTATGGAACGTTATTTCGCGAAACGAGACCGATCCAGACCTATTTTCCTCGCGCTGCACACGCGCGTGAGCGGTTTCCCGCGCCTCGAGTCGCCAATTGAAACTGCATATCTTTTGTTTTGCTTTATCGAATTTTATTCGCTGCCTCTCTCTCCCTTTTCCCTCGCTGGAAAAGTCCGAAAGGTAGTATTTACCGCGGAATACCTCTCTCTCTCTTCCTCTCTCGCGTATCGAATATACACATATGCATATATCTACAGGGCAGAGTGTGTACGGGTACGCCATCGACTCTCACGGAGTTTCCGGCGAAATTGTACGATGCCCCGGAAACGCGCGGCAGCGGATATGCACGCGCGAACAATTTGTCCGTCGATGTGGCGCTCTGGGAGGGGGGAGAGGGGCTGCGTGTATATATATCCGACCGTAAAAAAAAGAACGAGCCTTCTCGGCGTCGAAACGACAACCGAGTTGACACCGTCGAATAAAATTTAATCATCCGATATCCACGAGGTTATACAGGGTGCCCTAGTTCTCCCGGACAATATTCGCGAATAGATAGATCTCCAAATTCTAAACGATAGGTTTTTTTTATTCCTTTTTTATACGATTTCATGCAGAGGAGTTATTCGAATACGCTATTGGATACGCTCTTTGATCAACGGCAGTATTTGCGAAAGCAAATAATTGTTGTTGATTTCATTATTATTAGTTTGATTGGATGATATTCACAAATAGAGAGATCTTTAAATTCAAAATCGTATGTATTTTTCATTCTCGTAACAAGGTGTACTGTTGAGTATTCTAGCGAGGTACGAACCTACAGTACAAATTAATTTCATCGTAGTTTCGAATTTCGTAAATAAGCCCCAGTTACGTCTGCTCTTTAAAGAAGACTCGCAATACGCAACATCAAACAGTCGAGTAATTTCCAAACTACCCATCGAGAGAAAATGATAGAAGAACACGTATCGGCCGAAATCAACCTATTTATGAACACTTTGCGTTGAAACTGAAACACCCTATGTATCTCCTGTGGTGTTCTCGCGGTGAGAAGAAAATTTCCCGCTTATTGGATTACCCGGAATAAAAAGGGGAGGAGCGAGACGATACAGCGAGTCTCTCCCGGTGCGTATCGATAAAAGAAGCGACGGAAACGAGGCGAGCCCTTCAAACGCCAGTAAGAAAAGTTTAATATAGAAGACGGCGGACCGAGGAGCAGGTGCAACAGTGGAAAAACGGCGCACTTGACCGGCAGCAGCGCCGAGCGCGAGAGTCCCGTCGGTTTTGGTATTACAGCGCGGGAGCGCACTTTGCGCGCGCAAGAGGCCGTGGCAATTGAATTGCGGCACACGAGTGCTTCCGGTAAAATTGTTCCCGAGCTCTGGCTCTCTCTCTCTCTCTCTCTCTCTCTCGCTCGCGTAGTCTCTCCCCTGCTCGCTAGCGTATACATATCGCGCGCGTACGCGAGAACGATTTATCTCCGGTATAGTCGTTATTTCAGCGCTAGCGCCGACGTCAGGGGCACAAAATTACATTAACATAAACACGCTGCCGGGGCGTATGGATCAAAAAGTATATACTGGCCGGCGTGGGGTGAAATTGGAAGCGAGAGGGGACCCTATCGTCCCTGAGTTTTATTTACGGTTCCGGTTTGACTCGGTTCCGTTCGGAAGAGTATCGGAAAGAGATTTTTGAGCTTCATTTGCCGAAAGAGAAGATCCTACGATCCTCCAACTTTTTCCACCCACCGAGACGGAGTATCTTACTCGAGATCCACGAGAGCTTTAACAACGCTCGTTCGGATATTCTTATCGCGACTCCTCCTGTAATGTAGTCAGCCACATACTCTACACTCGTATACGCAAAGAGCGAAACTTTTATGGTTTTAACGCCGGAATGGGAACAGCGCGCGCGGCAAAACGCGACACTCGTCGTCTGAAGATTCATTTCGCACCCCCTCGAGGGGTGGGCGGGAGGGGGCGAAGAGATCGAGTCGGGATAGCACGTACGGGCGAATGATCCAAAAGCGAGAAGGGGTATGATAATAAAAAATAGAGAGGGAGAAGAGGGCGAGGAGAAAAACTGCATTATGCTGTACGCAAAACTCGCTATATGTATGGCGAGCGGTAAATAAAAAAATACAGCTATCTGCATTTGAACCACACCCGGGCCATTTGCATCTCATTTCGCGAGTTATATCACTTTCATTAACGAAGTGGAACTGCGGATTTCCATCCTCGCGATTTCACGTGTCCCGGCGAGAGCCCTGTTTCATTTTCTTTCTTTTTTTTCTTTTTTTTTTTTATAATCGCGCGTGAGCGTTTACGCGTCCCTTAGTTTACACGTACAGAGTTGACGTAAAAACTTTAACTTCTCTCGTTGTCGCGATATTTTTTTCCTGCCATTCACGGTGACGTTCGTTCCCCATTCTCGTCGTCGAAAATTACCGGAACTCGAGCTATGAATTCGCATGGGGGAAAAATAGGAGCGGTCACGGATTTTCGAATTCGCGCCGTTTCGGATTCCAATATCGATGTATAGTATATTGTTATGTTATATTCTCGGTGTAACGATGGTGCATCATTCGAACAAAACTCACTTTAAGGTACAAAGCTAGTCATTTATGAGTTTTAGAAGTACTCGCAATTTTTAAAAAAACTGAGGACACTCGTAATTTTCAAACGATTGTGTCTCGTTTAAAAATCATTGGATCGAATGGAGTAGGTGACCGTTTTAAAGAGAACTCAAGTTTTAAAATTATCACTTTATCAATTGAATTCGTTTATTTTAAGCTATAATACAGTTATTTGAAGATGATAACTGTACCCTTAATTTTTTGGAGGATTATACAATATTATACTACAATATGTATAATAGGAATGTACCGCAGAACTTTGTATGCTGATTTGTAAATCGAAGAATCAAATTACAGTGAAAATCAAATTAGAACAAACAACGTTCCCAGACCTAAAAATAATTTTCGATTAGTTAAAAAAAAAATTCTCGAAACTCTGAGTGGTGAAGTGAATTAACAAGGGACATTTTTTCTCAGAATTTGACAAATAGTCCATTACTTCAAGTGAGAAAAATTTCGCGTTGCTGTGCGCAAAAAACGCGCAGTTCCCCGAAGCGGTCAGTCGAGGACTGTGACATTTTTCGAGCGTTTCAATTACCGGTTGACGTCGAGCGGTGGAAAAAATTCGTACCTTCAAATTGGTCGTGTCACGTAAGACACGGGAGCGTAACGCGAAACGATTCCCCGCGAGCGTTAATCGAGCAAGAATGACTAGGCTCTGCGCGCCGCTAATGGAACATTACCGGAAGGGTATTAGGGCGATGTCCCGGAGGCCCTTCGGGGGTCGAGGCTGTATGGTTATAAGGTCGAATCACGAGTCGAAGTCGTCGACGTCGATTACTCCTCGGGATCGAGACGATGGATAATATTTGAGTTGCGAAAGGCCATCAGGCAGCCGCCAATGCGTCGAGGTTACCGCGGGGTTAAGTGAGCGGTTAAGAGGAAGGTCCGACAGACTGAGAGATGGCGGTTGGGGGTAGTTTAATGGAATAAAAACACTTGCCCCTTGACGTCGACTCGCTCTTACCCCTACCCGAACTTTTTTTTTCATTAAAAAATCAACACTTAGATTTCGTTATCGATATTTCTCGACTCTACAGCTTTGGGAGAGATACATTTTTGGTACGAAATGCGGTCATTTTATGGATTTTATGTTTTTTCTTATGTTGCTGTAGTCAAAGAGGATTTCTACTTTTTTATGTAACTATTATTTTTCATATTGCAGAGACTCCAGACAGCTGTGCAGTTGAAAACCCCATTGAGTGGCTAATGAAAATAAGGAATGTAATGAGGCGATTGCTGATTAAGTGAGTACGAATAACTTATCTAAATTTCCCAATAAAAATTAGCGACAGGATTTACCCAGGAAAGCATCCTGTCACTATTTTTCAAATAAGTCTAAAAACTTTTCAAATTATTGCAACCACGGTCCATGGTACCCAGAATAAGTCCAGGAAATGAAAAAAAAAACTAAATCTCAAGAAGGGATTATCGACGAGCTGTATCGTCAGAGAAAAAATTTGGCGAAATCAAGTCGGAGGTCCCTTTACGGTCTGTCCGTGCATTGTAGCCCGGCAACGTTTCGAACGTGCGGAAAACACCGAGAAAACGAGGAGAGAGGAGAGAGAGAGAGAGAATAGGGGGGGAGGGAGAGAGCCGTCGGTTTCACGCGCGCGCGAAAGGCGGAGCGACGTCGCGCGTCGCGGGCCGGCTGACCGACTCCGAAGACGTCCTGCCCCCTTTCTGTTCGCCCCTTGCCCCTCCAACCCCCTCCGGCTACCCCCTTTTGTCGCGCGAACGGGGTGGGGGTAGCCGTACGCGCGCTCAGTTCCCGACGGATCACCGTGCCGGTATCACGATCGCGTCGAGCTCCCACTTCCTTGCGATCTAGCCGCGTCCACGTGACGATACCGCTCGAATCGTCGTCGATGAATTTCAACGAAACCCTCTCGGAGCTCGCCGGACGTCACCCTGAGCTCCTCGACTTCAGTTTTTACCCACCCGATGTATCGATTTCTTGCCACTTAAATCTCGCCAGTACAAAAAGTGCGAAAAAAATTTCTAATTTAAGTATTTTCTTATTTTGAGTTTGATTTTCGGTTGATCCATTTCGCATTTTTATTCTTTCGCTCGCGGTGTGATTTACGGTGGGTTCGACGAAAACGAGTTTCTACGACGAACACGTGATCTTGTGAGGTGCTACACTGCGACACGTCGCTTCTTTTTGTTGTGGTGAGCCAAGGTGTTTTAATTCACGGATCCACGAAGGATGTCGAGGAAATAGGGGAGAGGATACATCGAGCTCGAGGATTCGCTGAGGCAGATCGCGTTGTAACGAGGTGAGACTCGCCGCTTAAGGTGGAGGGAAACGCAGGGGAGGCCACGTTCTCCAGTTTTGAAATTGTCTCGAGCGATACCAGCTCGTTTCTTATTCGTGTCGCGGAGCTCGAAAATTTTTCGACGCTTCGCCGGTACGTGCGGTTCCCTTTTTACACGTCTATTCCACATTTGTCAAGGGACTCGAATCATTTGTTTTCCCATTTCGAAAAGCGGCCCGGAGGTAGAGAGCTCGCACTCACCCGAGTCGCTGTAGTAAATCTTTATTTTAGCCTCCTCCTCCCTCCCTTTCTCTCTCTTTCTCTCTCTCTTTATTCTCCCGTTCGCCGTTATTTAGTTTTGTACGACGAATCCGGCCGAGTTCAGGGTACAAAGCTCCCGCGTATGCGCGTCGCGTGATCGATAGAACAAACGACTGGAACAGTGCCTTTTCGGATCGATTGTTCGCCATGTCGTTAATTAAGTGTAACGCTCGAAACGCGAACGCTTTTGTCGCTTCGTTCTGCTCACGTGTACGCGTGGACATGATATTCTGCCCCCCCCCCCTTTTTTTTCGCCCTCTCGCTCCTCGGGCGTTTCGTCGACAACGCCGGGATTTATTTTTCCGTATAATTGCGAAAAAAAAGTCGAATAATTCCGCAATTTCGATGCGCGACACATTTTCGGGCGATTACAGCTGGATGCCCGGATCCGCTGGATCGTTAAAACGTTTTCACGGGCGGGAACAAGAGCGCGGCGAACTTTCGAGGGAAAATATCCGACTCTCGCTCTCTTGCCCGCTCCTCTCGTTAGCAATCGTACTTATGAAACTTTCATAAACCCCCCGCAAGATTAACATTAATTAACGCGGCCTTTGCCTCGAGATTGGCCCGAGAGCGTCGCGAGCTCTCGTAACGCCGAAACTTCGCCGGAGCGAATTTCTCGGCCAATCGGACGAGCCTACGGGGGTGAAGATCAAGGAGCAAGGTTTTTATTTATTCATTGAGAAACTGTATACCACAATTGGATTCATATCAATTTTTTCGTAAAATAACTGGTTTATCACAGGAAAAAGATCCAAACTCGCGTTATAATATGGTGTCAAAAAGAACAAAAATTTTCTCATTATACTAGGAAAAAATTTTGTTAAACTAACTAAATGGGCATTCCCATACGGTCAAAACGATATTTCGACAATTCAATAAAATATTCGGTTTATTCCAACAAGGATTTGTTGAATCAACTAACATTTTTTTAATTCAAATGAATTTTATCTTTAACTCACAAAATATTATTTGGCAGTATAAATGAACATTTGTTTGGTTTAGACGAGTTTTTCTCATAAGGTAGATGATCAAGGAATGTTTTTATCGTCTTTCGAGCTTGAACGATTGAAATTTGAAATCTTGCACATAGGGGTCTCGAAATACCAACAGAAATGCGCGCAGAGAAATTTCTTCGCGATTGAAACCCGAAATGACCAAGACGTAGCATTTGAAATTCACGAGACGCGCTGTGGGTCTGGCCACGTTTCTCCTCTTCAACATTGAATTCATATTTCTCACTCCTCCTTACTCTCCCTCGCGACACACAAGGACCGTGCTATTTTTTAATAACACTTCATACCTCGGGGATTGTTCCGCATAACTTTTTCTCGCGCTAGAGGGGAGAGATGGGCTCGCGAGAGAGCAACCGAGGAGAGGAAAGGACCGAGGGGAAGGTTCCGGTACTCAGAGCCCCCTGCGGTCTTCGTGTACACGCACAAAAGGTGTACGCGTTATGCGGCATGCGGCCTAGCCAAGTGAATAAACGCCGAAAGCCCGTGTATGCGCGCACATGCGACGAGGGTGAGATAGAGAAATGGAATTTTATTTGAGCGAGAGGCAGAATGCGACTATTTTCGCGACAAAAGAAAAGCTGCGGGTGTAGCGGAAACGAAAGTCGAAGGGAAGAATGGCAGAGCCAGGAGAGAGAGACAAAGAGAAAGATGGAAAAGAGGGAGAGAGGGAGAGAAGAAGAGTTGGAAAGAATCGTTTTAAACTACCACTCGCTTCACATTCCTGATTTCTGTTAGACGTTTCTGCCCTTTTGTTTTTTCTCCGTTATTTATTCCCCCCCTTTCGGTTTAGTTTCTCCACACGGGGAGAGTATCGACTCCTCCGGTCGGATCCCCACCGGCCAAGTTTTCCCATTCCCCGGCCGGAAATGTATTGCCGTGCCGGGTAACATAAGCCACCGGCGAAAAAACCTCCTTGGTCAGCACACAATCGTCCGGAAGACGCTCAACGCTCTCGACTTATCCACTCGCTCGGAGATCTCTTCTTTTATTTTATTTTTTCTGCTTTCACCTTCCTCGGAGCCAGTCCGACATAATTTCCGCGGACGCCGTTTGTTAGCGAGATTTACGCCTCCGCACCGTCGAATTCCCTTCGTACATTCTGCTCCGTGAATTAGAAATGCGATCGTTGTAATATCGCGAACGAGCAAAAAGACGCAATTACGAAACCATAATTGCGAACGAGTTTATCTCTCTCCCTCTCTTTTGCGGAATTTTGTAATCGTAAATCTGCCGGAGCATCGTGTCACGAGTTTTTTTTCCTACGGTTCTCTCTCTTTTTTTGGGGCCATACGCATTGCGGTATTATCTATATGTATACATATATATATAGAGGGAGTACGTACCTATCGACGGTGCCACAATACCGCGTTACTCCATTGTATTAAAAAAAAAAGGACGAAAAAATCCGACGAGTCATCCATTGAAGTCGAAAGACATTAAAAAATGATTTATGCCGCCTAATCCGGTTTACATTGTTGCCACTCTTTGTCCCTAATTGCTCGATATTCGACGACGAAAAATCGAATTGAATTTCAGACCGAGATATCCGCTCCAAATTTGCCCTTTCTGCATTATTCGCATCGCAAAGATGATTTGCCAACTGACAGCTAAGAAATATCCAAAAATCCCTGCTGGAGTATTTATAGCAGTCGAAGCAGAAAAGTTTTCTTGCGAGAATAATTTATGTGAATATTAAACTAGATTGGCATTTGCTAGAATTTTTTTCAAGCACGGTAAAACTCTGGTGTACAGTGATGACGAGATTCGAAAGAATTCGGAGATCAATTTTATTATGCGGTATCCTTTTACTTTCATCACTAAAATACATCCTGATTTCGCCAACGTAGACTTTCGAAGCGTTAATTTGATTAGTTACTCTTAAAGAGTGACCTAAATTCGTGTTAATAATAGCAAATCAGACTGGCCTGCTACTTGGATCTTCCTTTATGTATATGTATCTAAAAACCGTTTCCATAAAACGTGATTTTGTAATTTCTTGAGGCATTTAAAAACCGATTTTGTATGAGTCCTATTTTAAAAATGGCGGCACTCTTTAATTTCTCGTAAGTTCATATTTAAGATTTTTTAGAATAATTTCATATAGGAAATTAATTAAACACTTAAATTCGAAAAAATGTTCAATTTTTTATCTCAGAAAATAAAATTTTTCACGAACGTTAACATTTTGAAACTAAAATTTCTCTACTCGAACGTTAAATTTTTCGGAGCGTTAACTCTGGTCATTACCCGAAATAACATTAGGAGTTCGAAAGTCGAATATATCGATGGCGAGGAAGAGGATAACCTTTTAAACGGGGAACATCGCAATTGGCGGATAAGTAGAGCCTCGTCGATGCTGTAGTTGTGCTCGCGGGTCATACGTGAGCATATAACGTAATGGACGGCGATTTGCCGGTGTTTCGTCGGTAAAATTGGTGTACTCGTCGAGATCGCCGGTACGATATACAGAGTCGAAATACGGTGTAGCGAAAATCGTTTAGCACGCGATCCCCTCGTAATTCTGCACGCCAACGCAACGTTCCACGATGATAGGAGAGGTTCTTCTCTATCCTGACGTGTTACACGTGTTGCGGCGAATAAGAGCGAGTTGGAGCGAGGAGCTCCTGCCGCCGAGTGGCCCGCGCGTATTCTCCTCTCTCCCTTTCTCGCTCTTTCTCTCTTCCTAGTGGGCCACGTAGTAGTCATCTCGCACGCGAAACCTAATTGATCAGTGGATCGTTAACACGCGCTGCACGCTCTTCGGACGCGAGTCTCGGTGCACTTTTCTCTCTCTCTCTCTCTCTCTCTCGTTCTCTCGAGGGGGAGAGAAAGGAGCCCGAATAAATTGATTATCGCGTGAGAGCCCGATTCGTGTTGTATCGCGAAAACGTCGCGGGTCTTTTTCCCTCCGAGTCTCGGAATTTAATGGGAAAAATACACGGGGAGTTTGTGTCACCGTTGCCCGTTATTGACGCAATCCTGTCAACGTCGAGCTTACGTGTCATCCCCCACCATTTTATCATCCGACGATACCTGTTAATTCGACAATTTATCATAATGACGTGGAAGTAATATCGCCGAGAGGTTCGAGCGTTAACTGATACCTTAACGGCGTGGGCGATATGTTCACGTCATTTCCATGCGCTAAATATTGAAAAATTAATACCTCCTTCCACTCCGCGATCGTAAGAACGCCGAGAAAAGAGATACGCTTATCGACTAAATATTCACTTTCTTACTGTAAAATATATATCAAAAAAAGCATAGCTAATAAGGAATATTGTTGTTATAAATTACTATTCAGAGTGGATATGTTATTCGAAATAACAGTACTCTCTCCCGCTTAAGCACCTATTTCGTTCAATTATAAAAATTCTTCTTTGCCAATATTCGAATGAATATTCAGTTAATTCTACAATTTTTTTCTCCTCCACTGTATTCCTCGATTCGATTATTTCACCAGCACCATCCTCGGAATTTCATCTCGCGTGTTCTCCGCGAAATCTCCGAACTTCATTATCGGGCCACCTTGGCTTCTCCTTCGCGATTTTCGACGCGATTATTCTCCGTCCTGGTATTTCCCTCTCGCTTTTCTATCGGATAATTATTTCCAGCAATATTTCTCTTTTTCCGTTGGGATAAAATTCCCTCGGTCCAGAAATAATATCGTGTTGGTTATTTTCGGGGCGATTATTCGATTATACATATACACGAGAGTTGTTTGATTTGGATATATATAGATATAAATTTTCATACTCTAGTTTATGAGGTAATTAACTCGGTTGAATACAAACATGAGTTTAATATAATACAAATTTCCGTCGAATCAAATATTGACAATTAGATAAAATAGTTATTCGCATCGAGAGCCGGTCGATTGAAAAAGAGTTTCCTTTGAACAATTATTTAATCGAATTGTCTCACTCTATGCGATCAAATTCTGGTGTCGGTGTTGATTAATTCTTACCTTATTCGAGATTTACGGCTCGCCCGTTGATTAATAAACGCTAATTGATGATTCATGCCCAATTTCGCCAGTCGGACTTTATCTCGCTGAAAAATTCAGTCGAATTTCGACTGATTCGATCTTCGAAAGCAGCGAGGAAAAAAATTCCTGGATCACGGAGAGTATAACGAAGGAAACTGGATACCGCGGGTGAATTTAGGCCGAGCTTCGAGAACGTACGATAGGGGCAAATTCGTATACGAAAACGAAATAACGAGGAGGTGGAACGGGACGAGGAGGACGAGGATGGGCAACATCGGGCGCGGCGTGGATATAACGGGCGAGCATCGCACGCGTTGGCTGGCTGGCTGGCTGGCTGGCCGGCCGCCGGCAAAAGTTACGGGGAGCGAAAACGTGCAACATCTGGCACTCATAAGCAAAGTAATACCTCCGGGCCGCGGTGGCCCTCTCGGACTTTTTGCAATTATAGAGACAACACGGAGGACGAGGAGGGAAAAAGAGGAGCGTATACGTGGGCAGTAATGGCCACTCTTCGATCGCGGTAAACGAGTCGAGAAGGGAGAACGAGAATCTCGACGAGAGAGAGAGAAAGAGAGAGAGAGAGAGAGAGAGAGCGACCTTTCGAATTCCACGGACAGATTCGACAGTCTTATCGTGGACGTCCATCGTCACCGGACCCGCTAAGATTCTTGCTGTCGGGCTACTCGAAGGTCGCCGATACAAAGTTTCTCCCTGTCGAGATTCTCGAACGGGGCCGATCGATTCCCCTCTCGACTTTCCCGGAGATTCGCTCTTTAATTATTCGCCCCTCAACGCAGTTGATTATTCCACATCATTTTATTCTCTTGTGGTTTGTAAATTGAATCTCGGAGTTTAATTCGATAACCTTCAAATAACGTCATTTTCTCCAATGATAGCCGAAATGATAATTACACACAGCAGTAATAATATATTTGATGATTACGAGAACAGAGTTGACGGTAAATTAATAGTGTAATTCAACGAAATCATAGAACAATGTGATTCAAATCTAGTGAAATTCAACGAACAAACATCAAATTTTGTATAAACGCGAAAAACCCTGGATGAAACAATTTTTCGAGGTAGAAAAAATATTTGTTCACGCATTCGGATTTTCATGGATTAGTTGATAAAAATTTTCCTCCGTGCATTTGGATTTCCATGGATTAGTTAGCTTGATTTTATACGGCCGTGGAAGTTTGCGGGAGTATGTAGCCAACGGTACGATCAAAAACCGCAGACGACCGCGGCTGGGCGGCTATGCAGGCTGGCTGCTCGCTCGGGCGCGACTCTCGCGCATGCACACGTGCACACGTACACGCGCGCGCGCGCGCTCGGAAACCGAGAGAAACTAACCCACGGACAGTTCTCCATCTCGCGCGATTCTCGAATCTCGAGGGGGGCCGGCACGGTGCCCGATTGAAAGCGTCGAGAACACCGGGCCAGTTAATTCTATGGTTATTATACACAGTTTCCCGGGAAATCCATCCGGCTATTAGCGCGCGATTTCGGATCCGCGAGAATCGGCGCGACGAGGCGGAAGGCGAGGATACCACGGTCTCGTTTTCACGCGATGAGATAGAGAAAGAGAGAGAGAGATAGCGAGGGGGTGGAAGAGGGGAAGGGAAGAGAGAAGCAATGGGATAAGTCTAATTAGAAGTGCCACGAAAGTTTCCGCGGAAAACGCAGAAGGAGGAGCAAAGCGCCGAGCAATTATTGTTCTTCCGGCCACGAATTTAATTAAAGCGCTGGAGCTATACGAAGCTGGTAACGAGAGCGCGTATCTATCTTGATTTTCGCCGTCCTCTGCCCTGCCGGCTCTTCGAGCTTCTTTTTCGACCTCTTTACCGAGTCTCTCTCTCTCTCCCCCCCCCCCTCTCTCTCGCACTCTCTCTCTCTCCTCGGTCGAGGGGCTCCATTTCACCACGCTCAGCTATCTCGATTATGAAGTCCCGAGCGAGAGCGTTCGAGCGCGCCTTACGCCTCGTCAGGCTAACTCGGCGCGTGCGGCTCTCTTCATCTCGGCTTTATACATTCCCGCGGAGAGTTTCGATATTCGCGCCGTTGCCCGATAAAGTTTTCATCGCGTTGAATGGGAAATTACGGCCCCCACCCCCTCCCGCGCTAGAATCGCGCGTGTCAACTTCTCCATTCTCGATCTCGCGGAACTTCTATTCGGTGAAAAAGCTAAATTAAATCGATACGGACCTCTTCCGGGCAAACACTAGCGCACGGGGGGCTATTATCGACGATCTCGAGGCGAGATAGCGAGATTCCATTCCGGCAGAAAAATTATGCGTGCTCATGCGCCGGCTCTCCTATCGAGAATTTAATTACGATCGAGTCGCCGATGTTCAGCACCCTGAAGAGGAGCTCGCCGATGTTGTCTAATTAACGACGTTTCCTCGAGGGATACTTCGGGCCGAGTCTTCGAAGGGATTGGCTTCTTGGGTTATTGGGAATTGTTCGTTTCAACTATGTCACCTGGTGGCCTCAATTAGAAGTATGGAAGTCAGGTAACGCCAATAACAGTTGTACAAAATTCCACGTTTGAGAGACTGAACTCGGTACCGGTTCATGTTAGATCTGAAATGGATGGACAGAAGACACGAGTGAAGACAAATTCATTTGTCCAAAAGAGGGGAATGTTTGAAAGCACAGAAAATCTCTTCGGACAATATTGAATTTAAAATTCACATACGAACTACTAGAAAAAATGTCTACGAAGTAGTATGGACATATATGCGAGGAAACAGGTATTTTGTACGAAAAGAGATTTTTCAAGAAATTAGGTCGGAGCATGCAAATCACACCGCGTTGTGTAATGGAACAAACATGTTCGTACGATAGAACAATTAACAAAGTATAACCTAAAGGGAGGTCCGAGATGACGAGAGGACGCGTCGTCGAGGTCAACGCTCCAAGTGTCCGGCTATAGGCCTCGAAGGGTTTTTGAGGTTGGAGAGCGAGATGGAAAGTGAAGGAGGGAGCGGGTCGTTAATGTATATTTATGTATTAAACAGGCATTATTTATACGTCCGATAAATATGCATTGTTCGGTGGCAGTAGCGAGGTGTCGAGTGCAGACCCGTCGCTATCACTGCCTCATCAATCACGCACAGTCCCACTGGGGTGTCCGCCCTCTTTCCACCCTCCATCTCTCTCGCACTCTATACTGTTATTGCCAACGAGTCAACGCGGTTTCACAGTCCGCCCATGTCATCCCTCACGGGCCACCCACTCTTCTACCTACCCTCCTTTCGTCCTTCTCTATCCACCCTCTCGCTATAACCTCCCGCAATTGACACTAATTTACGTAATTTTTTCCCGCCGGCCACATGTCACCGCGTTACGGTGCCGCGTGCTGTCCTGCCCTACTCTCTCTCTCTCTCTCTCTC
>NCVS01000997.1:9971-21955 GCA_003055095.1 Goniozus legneri | reverse complement strand
TTCCCCCGTTAACTTCTTTGTCAGCACGCCGCTTTGAAATCCGAAATTTCCCGATCGGCGAATTCGGGATTATAAATTAGATCCGCGTGGAAACTCATTAGGTAATGCGAGATTCCGTTTAATTTGCTGCGACAATAATCAGGTTTTGAGCGAATTGAGGAAATAGTGATTGATTGCGGCATCGCGTCGAAATATGGAGATATTATTTTCATTAAAGCTATAAAATAGATGATTAGATTTATTCTAAAAATTTCGTAACAACGATAGCATGACACGATTCAAGGTGTTACATGAAAAAGTATTTTTTTACTCTCGAAGAATTAGATTCTCGTAGAGGTCTTTATCGGCTTTTCGAGCCCCCTACCCCCTTCGATATCTATCTCTACACGGTTTACATGCTCGGTTAGCTCGCCGTCGAAAACACGAAGCGATTTTCCTTCTCGCGTTAATACAGTTGCCCGCTACGTGCGGATTTCCGCTCTCTCTCTCTCTCTCTCTCTCTCTCTCTCTCTCTCTCTTAGCCAGATTCCTGCATTCTCATTTGTACTAAAATCTAATTTTCATTGGACTCTCGACTCGCTCTACCGGAATTTTCAACCACTCCCCCTCCCGTCCGCGCTGTTAAGAAAGCTCGAAATGTCCCTCGCGCTCGTTCGATAGGGCTCGCTCAATTTCATTGTTCTATCCAGGTCTCGGCGTTTTGTCGATAAATTGAACTTTATGCGCGGCCCCGATGAGATTCCCTTTTTGCGCGAAACTCGCAGCTCGAAATAAAAGCCCGCCGAGGGGAAAGAGAGAAACGTAATGAAACTTCCCTGACACACAGATCGGGTTACTTTTTGACTGGCTAATTAATTTCGGCTATCTCGCTCGCACCCGATCGCTCCACGAACCGTTTACACCGTAAACTTGGCGAAGACCCCCCGGATACGACCGTCCGGAGGTAACATCAATCCGACCCGATGGGATTCTACAAAATATCGGATACCACGCGGTTCCGTTTACACGCCGCTCCGAAATCGCTGAGAGGAGCAGGAGAGCGCGATTAGATAGAGCGAGACGCGCCACTGGACCATCGTAAAATCCTTCTTGCGGATATATACATGGTGGCTCGTTAAAGCGGATTTAAACCTCTCTCGATCTTCGATAAAAATAACTCTGATGAACGTGGAGTTGGCAACTTTTCCTCCTTTTAAAAATTGAATTTATTTTTCGATTAAAAATTCAGAATATTCGTATGCGGAATGGCTTATTTAAATCATTTAATTGTTATACCTTCTTTTATCGCGAATGAATAATATTTATAACCTGTTTACTCTCCTTAAAATCGGATCAAAATTTCACAGTTTATACTCAAAATACTGTTAATTCAAGATACACCTGTACATAAATAAATATGGTGACTCGTTAAAATCAATTTACGTCTCTCTGTATACACAAATTTAAAACATAAATGGACAGCAAACCATCAAAATTGACAAATCGAAACAAATATTTCATTTCGAGTAAACAGAGTTCAGAACTTATTTCTCATTTGATAATCGGTTCGACGCTCCGCAATTCGTGCTTAAAATATTATTGATTCTGAACGTTTATCTATCTATAAATAACGACTCTTGGAAAATCAATTTACACCTCTCCGGAAATGACGAATAAAAATAACTTGAGCGAACCCGATATAGGTTCCGTGATTCATCCCCTAAATATTCAAAATCCCTAAAAACTAGAACACTGTGTATATATCGGTATATCGCAAATATACGCTCGGAGAGTGAATGGGCGGAGGTGGTTTCATTGCTCGTACGTGTTGTGTACGTTGTGTAAACGGAGTATCCCCATCGTCCTCGCTCTCCCTCTCTTTCTCTCTCTCTCGGCGGCCAACCCCATCGGTCACTGTCGGCTACAACTCAAGCAGCCAGGCCAACCCACGACCGCGTATCAGTTATCACCGCGCTGCTCGCGATTCGACGTTTCTTCGGCCCGTCTGTCCGAATTTACCCGTATTTTCGGTCAAGCCGATCGTTTGTTTCCCATCCGCTGGTGAAAAGGACCGAGGGAGTGAGAGGGGGTAGCTTTTACATGTCGATCAACCTTTTCCTATCTCGCCCCCTCGATTGAAAATTAATCGTCCGTCGGGTCCTTCTTCTCTCTCTCTCTCTCCCTCTCTCTCTCTCGTTTCCCAAATGAATAAGCGGACTATTATTCTCCAAACGAAATCGTCTCGATATCGCCCATACGCCATTTGATTTTATTAGCGACAATCCGGGGGGTGAGAAAGAGAGCCGTTAAAAGTATCGTGAATTATGGGTAGAGTTTCGAACGGTGAAAGGGTCGTCGGGGAAAATTCATTTCCGTAAAATACCGAGCGGCGGAACGTCACGCGTAAAATACGAATGGCATATGAGCGGGTGTATAGGAAATGAATGGACAAGAGAGTTTCATTGGGATCTTGGCGCTCGTTTCGGCCGCTAAACGTAACATCGCACTCGGTACCCATCACTCAACGTCCGCCACAACTCGAGCGGCCTCTCCCGCGCGCGAGAGCGTATCGGTTATCGCGAGAGAAACCTCCATGCGTGTTTCTTTGACTGTCAATGGGAATTTGAGAAGCCCGTGTCGATTAATTTATGTTTCCGCTGGATCGGAAATTCGCGTTACGTATCTCACGATTAAATATACATTACGTGCTTTTCTGTTGATTTTTCGTGAAGTCTTTTCGATTGTTTATCGAAGGAACAACCGAAATAATGAAATTCAATTTTCATTTCAATGAATTTGATTGTCTGGCTTTCTAGGGCAGAAGGTCGGTAACGAACTGTCTGAGCAACCCATCAGTTGTTTCTCTCGCTAAAATTCATGCACCGCGAGGCTTTTCCGAATAATTTTACCAGAAGCTCTACACGGTAAATTATTATTCGATGGTTTAACTGAATTCGACCGAAATGAGTATCATGCGTTCTTATAACTAGGACAAAGATTTACATGACGTTGTTTATATATCTGACTAACCTAAATGATTTTCCCGGAAGCTCTATTCATGGTAATTATTCGATGACTTTCGCGAACTCGATCCAACTACTTCAAACCGAGCGAAAAGCGAACACAATCCTATAGAAGTTCTTCGAGCTTTGCAATAATTAGATAAACCACGAGAATAACAAAAATTCCAATTCGATCGAATCCCCGTATAGCCTTTGCGTAGACTGAACTCGGTAATTCTGGAGAACGAGTTTAATTGGATCGCGTTAATAAAATTCCCCCTTGCACTGGCGAATAAATAAGAATTAATTCCAATCTATATTCGCGCAAAACAGACAACAGCCCTGTACGCCTGTTTTTTTCATTACCTGTTAAATTCGTCGAGTTACGGACGCACAAGGAATCGGTGAAAGACGAGCCCGAGGAATTTCGACCGGCATAACGGACGATCAAACACACTCCGGATAGAGGAATTGTAGGGACGCTTTTCCGTGTATGTATATCAAAGTCTCCAGGGTCTCGAAAAGGGAGAGAGGGAGAGAGAGAGAGAGAGAGAGAGAGAGAGAGAGAGAGAGAGAGAGAGAGAGAGAGAGTCGAAAACGCATCTCGACAACGCTGGAAAACGAGCTCGAGGATGGGAGACTCAAGAGGGTGGTCGGATCTCGATGTACATACAGCAAACTTGTACATGTATACGTGTGGACGCGTGTGTATACAAGGTGTCTCGCAATTGTCCCATCTCGTTCTAATATTTGAATAGTTCACAATAGTCCTGAAAGAAATGTCATTAACTGCTCCCTCATTGAATGTAAGAATACCAAATTACTCGAGTTTTTCTGTTGCTAAACAAAGAAGTTTTCTTTGAGTAATATACGTTTCAATTTTGATATTAAATATTAATCAAATTAACTCATATATTTAACTAACGTTAAATTGGCTAAAATCTGAAAAAATAGAGACATTTTTCTTTAAATTTTCATAATTTTTCTACCAGCTGTAGATTCTGAGGCAATTTTGCGACACCCTGTACATACATATAGTATATGTTGACATACACCGAGACCGAGACGGCGCACTTCGACCTCTGGTCGTAGTGTCAACAGGAAAACGAAGAGAAACGCTGGTACGAAGTCGTTCGGTTTACACGTCGCTTCACCGATGGCACTCGAAGCTACTGGCTGTAACGGTACCAGCAGAGAGACAGAGCGAGCGAGCGAGTGGGAGAGAGAGAGAGAGAGGGTGCTCGAGAGCACTCGAGCGAGAAAGAGAGGGGAATACCTTCTTTCCGACTTACCGAGTTTCAGTTATTGCCGAACTGGAGAAATGGCCGATCTCGTCGAGAACGAGGATCGATGGAAAAAAACGGGAAGATAAAACCTCTAAGTAACCAAGTTCTCGCTGAATCGATCCGGATCGATCGATCGATGCCCGGGCTTCGATGGAACATCGAACTTCCCACTGTCGGCCCGTTAAAGTATGAAGATTAAACGAACAAGCAACAACCATATGGCTCTCTCTCTCTCTCTCGCTCTCTCTCTCTCTCTTTTCCTCTCTCACTCATTCTCTCTCTCACGCGCGCTGGCTTTTATTGTTCGAGATAACAATGGCTCCGTACGCGGATGCCGTTCCCTCTCTTTTCCACATTGGCGCTATCTCTCGTAAAGCCGCTCGCATACGCGCGGTTCAAATTTTTTCTCTTTATGCTCCTTTCGTTTTTACCCTTCTCTCTTTGACCTTTCATCTTTCTTTCTCGCTCTCGCTCTCGTCTCTGTCTCCTTCCCCACTTTTATTGGCACGGCTGAATGTTTGCCGCGCGCGCTTACAATGTACGCGATTTTTATATTTTCCTTTTTTTCTATTTCATCCGCCCCGCCCCATCGATGAACGACAAGACGTCCTGTATTCTTTTACGAGAGACACGGCCAGTACCGGCGTAACCGGATAGACATTCGATACGATTCTCGATCGGGACGTATAAATCCGCTCGACTCGATTTTTCCTCAAAGTGCCAATAACTCCTGTTTCAGCGATACACCGTCGATTCTTCGCGGTGATATCGATGAGCCTTTGTTTTAATTCTGTCGTTCAACCAGCTATCGTATTTTGTTAATTTATCTCCCGGCGAGAATCTTCAGCGAGACGGCATCGAGGCAGGAAAAGTCGGACGTATGCCAAATTGAATTTCTAACCGGGAAAATAGGGTAGAGGGATACGAGAGGGCTGGAACTGAATTAGCTAGTCGACTCTCTCGACAACGAGCAATTCTCCTTTCGTCGTTCGATCGCTATAAATGATGTTTTTATATTTCCTTTATTCCCGATACAGGTTATACCGGAATTACGAAGCTTCGTCCAAATAGTCGACAGTTCGTGAAATCCCAAGTAAGAATGGCTTTTATCATTTCGAAATCCAATTCGATACTTATGGTTGATTTTTGTTTCATTGTTTTTTCAAATTAAATAAAATTGGATAATCGGATGAAAATAACAAAGGCGAAACAAAATGTATTTATCGAGATTATATCGACATTTTCGAAATTAACGATAACAATTCGATTGTGTCTGTAATATTTAATCAAAGGTAGTCACACTCGTGAAATTCGGTCTCGCGATTTTTTAAAGCCCATTAAGCGAGAGGAGGGGAGAGTCGATCGGAGGTTATCAGCCGTTTCGGTGGCTGACGGCGATTTTTCGTTCTCGCGCTCATTAAGCGATAGTAAGACGCGATTTTGTCCCGTCACGTGACCATCGCTCGGGAAAAATCCGGCATGCTGAAATCCGGCGGAAGAATGGGAGAATTGATCGTTCGTTTCTTTACTCCTTTTGCAGAGCATAACGATGCCTCTCGTTGATTTCCGAAGCTCCGAGATGGACAGGGAGAAGAAAAAACACTTATCTCTCACCTTCCGCCCGAACGCCTCTCTCTCCCCCTTCCTCTCCTTTCTTTTACTCTCTCTCTCTCTCTCTCTCTCTCCTCTCTCTCTTGTTAGTAATTCCTCCGCCACGTTCATTACGCGCGCAATACCGACTGGTATTTTCACGGTTGGGCTTTGCATTCGTTATTATCGATTACTTCACTCTCTCCCTCCCTCGTTTTCTCTTCTTTTCCATTGAACGTCCTAACCCGCCCCACGACTCCGTCTAATTGCTCGAAATCCAGAGTGAAGCCGATTGGCGTTGCGATCCTGGTGTCTCGCAAACGAATCTTGTTATTGAAACTTTTTCCTTTCCGTATGGAAAAGAGGAGTAGATAAAGACGAATAACGAGCAGGTGGGAAATATAATTTATATTGAGACCAACGGAAGATGAAATTCTTACGTAATGCGTCATCCGCAACACGCACTGCCGGCTTGTTCGCGGAAAATTTGTCTTGTTCTTTTTTTTCGCAATCGAGTTACGTAATTGTAGGATTATATTCTCTAGCTCGACGAACCGCTAACCGTAAATACCCGAAATAGACGTTTCGAGTTTGTTCACCGTACTACTAAAAACAGACGGTTTTGAATTATTCAACGTGACTGTCACTGGAACACGAAGAGAGACATTAAATTTTGAAAACTAGTTTTTATAAATATCGATCAACCGTTCAGGATTTTATTTCTTCTGATTCAAACAGGCGAAATGAGTTTTACTCGCGCCAAAATCTTTGACGAGGTATTTATTAGCAGAAACTCGAACAATTACGATAAAATTACTCCTTATATAACTATAAATATTTATCCGAACTAGAATTTTCCAAGAGATATTATATTTTGATCGTTAATATAAAGAGCTTACAAAAATCCATAAGACAATCATTAAAATTAGATTTTAAAAATATTGATAATACAGCCTTAAAATATTATATCTCAATAATAAAAATTGGTCGATGCGATTGTTCTCGTCGTGAAGAGTTCATATATTGGAGGATTCTTTTTCATGTAGTGGCCTATATTCTTCGACCGGTGACGTCCTTGGCTCTTTCTGAAACCCTCGAGTTCCTTACTAGCACCATTCCTCGAGTCCTGAACGTATCCCCCGAGCGGCCCTGTATTACTCGAGCTATGTAAATGAATTTCGTTTAATTATCCGGGAGGGTCGCTCTCGAGCGCGAGAAGGGGTCTCCCTTGCGAGACGAAGAAAGCCCCGCGAAAAGAGAATGGGCTGAAGTAAAGGTGACGTAGCTTCAGCTACAATTAAAGACCGTACCCGAAAATTCACCGGGACGGCACTTGGCAGGAATTTCAGAGCCCCGGCTTCCTTTTTTCCGCTCCTCTATACTCTCCTAATTTCTCCATGAGAAATCTCGCACCTCGCAATTCGCTCTCTCGCTTTTCCGAAAACGGCTTCCTGGGTGATTACACGCGATTTTCGAGGATCTCCAACGCGATCTCCTCCCGAGAGCTGCTGATATCAGCGCTATATTTTCCCACTCGCTGACTACCTCCGCAGTCCGCCCTCTATTCCAGAGCGAATTCCACGGGAAACGCTCGGCTTTGCCCGCGGGCCAAATATGTTATCTCCTAATATCGCGGTGAATTCGATTCGCGACTCCGAAGAAAGAAAATCGACGTTTTTGCCATTCGCGTCTGGCTTTGTCTCCCACGTCGCATTTCCGCTAGAAATTCCTCCGTTCTTTCATCTCGCTAATTCGATAAAAAATATCTCTTTTCACCTTCATCTTCGTTAGAAATTTTTACTCTCTCATTTTTCTCCCTCGGATATTCTCGTGTATAGAGCGAGAGAGAGAAAGCCGAGAAGCTTTTGGAAAAACTCGCCGTCGGAAATTATCAATTTAACGATCGTTTCCGTTCGTTTTCCTCCTCCGCATATTCCCCCATCGCGATCGCCTCGCGTTTTGCAAATTTCATTTCGCCGCGAAGTCTTCCCAGTCCTCCCCTCTCACCCTTCCTACCGAATATCTCCGGTTTTTCATACCGACGTGATTCGATAGTCGGGCGCGCGATGCAATCGCTTTGAGGAGGTAACATTATCCGGCCGGCGAGCCGCTCGGAAATGTAAGCTATACAAGTATGTATTTCAAGCGCGGATAACTCTCAAAACTATGCAGATATTAGCTCCCGACTTTCAATGCCCCGATATGTCAAAACTTTCCCGGTTTTTACCCAACGTTACGTTCCCATATCCCCTCTCCTCCCTCCTCCTCTCTCCCCCCCTCTCTCTCTCTCTCTCTCTCTCTCTCTCTCGGTTTTTCTCCCTACCCCACTCACCCACCGCCGCCACTCTTCGGCCAGCCTCTCGTTCGCTTTCCACGCTAATAAGTTCACCGCGGTCGGATTTCCCTCGTCAATGTTAGTTAAGATTAAGTTGAACTTGCTCGAAACTCCAGCCGATGCTCGGGCAACGAAACTATGCGTAAGCTCATATCGGGCGGTAACGCGGTGCCGCGGTTATTTCTACGTGTAGGTCCGCGCGCACGCCCTCACGCGCGTCGAAGGCTTCCCTGGCTTATAAATTACGCGTGTTTTCGAGTTTCGAACCAGTCGGAATAAGAGCTCGCGGCCAAAGGAAGGAAGTGAATCAGTCAAGAGATGAATAAATAGACGGCTGAATCTATAAATGAACAGGTGAACACACAAGACGTCCTAGGAATATCGCGAAACCTTCAGTCAGAAAGTTTCTCGAATTTTAACGATATTCTCCAGTCTGGTTTAGTTTCGTTAGAGTTATAGTTTTATTTTATGATTTTTGAATTTTATTCAAGTTGGATCGTTTCCTATGAGAACAACGAAGAGATAAATAAATAGATGAGTGGATCTATGGATAGACTAATGCACACGCAAGATTTCTGGAATTTTTAACAACGCTGTCTTTTCCGACCCAGTTTTGGTAAAAATATAATCGTATCTGTTTCAAGAAGATTTAATAACTATTGTCTCTGATCGAATGGAAAAAAACCGATCGATACATTTTTTCGAACCTCGTTTTATAAAGAGATAGACGAATAAATATTTCTACAAAACCCAATCCCGTTCTAATTCGACATCGAGACAAATTCTTTCGTCGATCGATTATTTTTATTTAGATAGTAAAAGTTTGCGCAGCACGCTCATAGCAGCTCGTCCGTTTAATAGATGGCTGCGGTTTATCGAGCGCGTCTCGATACTATGCCGGGCGAGCTAAAAGTTAGTCGAGGGCTTACACAACGGCCGAATCGCGCGGGTTTGTTGTTCCGGCCGATGTATACTATATACCCTAAAACATAATTTGCTTTCGGTGCAATCTATCGCATTCGAAACGGTGTTAGAGCCGTTACGCCCGGTTTATCGGATAACCGCGCCGTAAGCTACTTAACCCTTTGAACCCGTGGCTTTAGTAAGAAAACGAATTCCTCCTCGATAATCGAAATCGTCGTTAACAATTATCGAAGAGTTTCGTAAACTCTCCGTTCAACGGCGAGCGTCGCGAGCTCGCTGGTTCGTGACGAGAAATGCGAATGAACGGACTGAAAAATGAGAGAGACGGGGAAGAAGAAGAAAGAAAGAAAAAGAAGAAGGTATAACGGAGGCAAGCGACTAGATTACGCGGAGGATTCGCGCCAAGTACAAAAGACGCACGGCTCGTCGAGCTCGCTTCAATACTCGACCATTGCACGTCGTGTGATGAGATATAGCCATCTCGAATATATTTTTTTTACCTTTTCGCTCGGTTTCTCGCTTCTGCTCTTTTTATTTCCGCCAGTCGGCGAAAATCCTCTGACTCATAGATGAGAGAGAGAGAGAGAGAGAGAGAGAGAGAGGCAACCGCACAACCACAGGCGCTCAGCGTCATTTTTATTAAAAAATATTTGCAAGGATTAGCGAAGTCGTGGACGGCAAAAGCCGCGGCTTTCATTACTTACGGCTTGATGGTGTTCGAGAGGAAGTTGTGTGCGTGTGTGTATGTGCGAGGGAGAGAGAGAGAGAGAAAGTCAAAGGGAAAGGCACCGCTCACGCGAATTGCGGACATTCGTGTCCTGCGAATTGAGAGAAACCCACACACGGGAAAACACGCAAACCCCCGTGTCCGTGTGTTTTCGGAATACTCGCATTAGCTCACTTATTCCCGCGTCGGCGTTTAGATGCTCGTGGATTCTTTCGTTTACCCTCTTCGCCACTTTACGAGAATTTCCTCTCGACCGTGCCGTACCACGGGCTATTCATATTTCGCGGTACAAACTAAAAATTAAGTTTCGTTTTTGACTCGTATCGGTTTCTCCTTTCGACAAATAGAAATTTCGTTTTCTAGTCGGAAACCAAAGCGTACATATGTAAATAGATAAATACATATACCTGTAAAAGTGTGTTGACTTGGAGGAATTTGCTTTTACATACTCGAAAAAAAGGAATCTGCAAAATTTCATTACGTTATGGAAATTTCAAATATCTCGTAGTTATCAATAATCGATATTTTAAAATATCAAACTAAATATTCATCCAACGTAACAACTTTACTTTCTCGGTAAATATTCATTCGCTGTGTCAATATTCGGTATGAGAGAAAGATTAATACATTGATGCTTACAAAGTGAATAATCCTTCAGAGAAAATTTAAAAATCATTCGAAAAATTTCATTTCGAACAGATTCCGACATCCGATATGAATTTAGCTGGAATTGAAAATCCTAGAAAAGCGGGCGAAAAAGGATGACGAGTCTCACGAATAGATAGAACAAGCCTGTCTGTAGTGAACTCTGAAAAAAGAAGGAGAAGCGTAGACGGCGCTCTCGCCAATAAAGTTCGGTTCTCGCGGTACATTCTCGGTCTGGAATCGTCCGGGAAGTTATCCATTTGTCCGGCGAATAGGCCGGCGAAATAAACGACCGTCGTTGTTATTTCACACCGTGACCGTATTAATTTTGCCCCGCGGTCCTACGTCTTCTCGCTCTAGGCAAAACTCATCCCCCTGGCGGGCGCGCGTTCCCTCTTACATACATGCGCCCACGCACACGTTATAAAACCCTCGTTATAGTTCGCCGAGAGCGAGATATAGCCAGCCAAAGGTGGCGGGAGCAGCGAGGAATTTAATTTAGAACTTGATTTATATTTTAGCGGGCCATAAAATGGGGAAATAATTTGTCTCTCGAACGCGCGTATGAGACGGCCCTCTCTCTCGGGCTTTACTCACTCGGCGCGTCGCCATTCTCGCGCCAACGAGCCGCTGACTTCGCGCGACTCCAGCCCGCACCTTGCTCTCGGAGCTTGCTGCCCGAGGACGATATATTACGCGGGAAAAGCCTTTTCCGGGCATCTCGCGTTGAATTGCCTCCGCAACCCCGCTGACCTCACGAATGGAAACGCTTGGGAAGCTTGGAATCAACAGTTTCCAGGAGTAACTTCCTTTTCTCTTCGAATAGACGTTCATTGAAATATATAATAGAATAGAGTTATTTACGGTATTTTTTCCCCCTCCTCTTTATTCCCGATATACGAGAAATTTTTTGAAGAGTTTATTCCCGTGCGAAATAAGAATATCAGAGAGTCGCGCCAATCCGATGGAAGGTTAAATGTTATTCAACTTTATCGATTCGATTAAAAGTGATGCAGAAGTCTATTGGCTTTCGCTGAAGCTGGTACGCCTGTAAAAACCAATGGTTTTACAATTTTATTCCGTTAACTAGTTATCTCGTCAGCTTTATCTAGGTTTTGTCAATTTTCGCGATTGAGTTATTTATAAGTTGATAGTTCCAGCGGAAATATTCAATTATCACGAAGGATTTCAATAAAAGTGCGATTAAATTGGCAAGAGTAGAGAACAAACCCTTGTTACCTGAGTGAATCTCGAATGAAATTAGAAGCGAAATTGCTCCAGGTATTCCGCGATATCTGATATTCTAATTCCCGTTACATCGATCGCGTTAATCGTCCAAGAATGGGGCGACTAATTCAGAGCGTGTAAGTAATTCCCAGGATGTATAGTCGAAGGAAAAAGAGACGGGGGTTGAATGGGCGAGGAGGATGAACAATATCTCGTTGACGACATAATTAAAGACGAGTGACAGCCGCGAAAGACGAGTGAAATTTGTC
>NCVS01000993.1:0-41638 GCA_003055095.1 Goniozus legneri | reverse complement strand
TAATTTGAATTCAAATTACTCACAATTGGCGCGCTCGGGGCTTGGGCTTGGGTGGGCATCACTTGGGTGGGCATCGATAACCGCGTGAAATACGCAATTGCGTAAAACACGACGGTACCGGGAGTCTCAGAGCCCTAAAAGCGGATGGGGCTGACCGCACCGGGACTCGGAACCACTGAGAGTAATGGATTGCAATTCATTTATATACCAAGTGAAAGAATTTATAACGTTTGGGGGTTATTAAACATTTAGCCGCCACCTAGCGGCGGGTTTTACAATTTAGATTATGCGCTCTGTTACTGTGTTTACAAGAAGAGACTATTTTGAATAATCAACAAGTTTTTGCTTCTATTTGCTTTTTATTCGACGTCTATTTTTTTATGTTTGATATTATTTAAGATTCAGGAATAGTGCGTAATATTCAAATTACATGGAGAGAAAATTATACTAATATTTACAATGTGGAATAATAATCATTACAATTTTTAATAGTAATTTTTACTGTTACATAGTAACGAAGTAGATGGTAAATATTTCTATGCTACATACGAACGAAACTTATGGGAAATGGTACTGATTACCATGAAGCATAGCAGTCGTTACTATAAATACTTTATTTATTCATTAATAACCTGATTTGCATTCACATAGTAATCTTGCCAAATGTAAGATGGTTATTGTTACTATGTTGACGTAACTAAATTCACTTAATGAAAGGACTTTTGTCGGTTAAAAATCATCGCTACTATGTAACGTAGTAATTATTACTATCTGGTATGATAAATATTATTAAGTATAATTTTCCCTCCGTGTATTTAGAGATTTCTTTCAGCTCGTAAATGAAAATGAGTTTCATCAGCATTATGAAAATTGCAACCTCAATTCGTAATCGAAAAGTGCAAAAATATGGTTCCGGTGACACCAACCAAATCCCGATCAGCCCCGCCGAGGGGTTGTGCCGTACCAACGGGACCGGCCCCGCTAAGGGACCGTCGCCTATCTATTGCGATAGGAAACCTCGAGAACTTACGTCGCGCGTACACGCGTATAAGTTGATCCCCGCAGTAACCAAATCACTGGAGAGTACAATTATGCTTCTACTCCAACTCGGCCCAGTGCGGCGTCCACCTACGCAGGCACTGATACCTTCGCCGTCGGCGTGAGCACGGCTCTACCTCACGGGCCTGGGGTGAGAGAGTAACTCTGTCTCCCTCCATACCACCTGCGATCCCTCGCGACCCGGGGCCTCTGAGCCACAAAGCAGTCGTGACTGATCGTTCTGTGTCGGGAACCATCTGACTGTAGAGGCCCTTCGAGCTTCTATTTGTAGAAATCGGTGATTTTCGAGCGCTTACGAGTTAGGCCACAGCTAGAAGCCATCTATCGCCCTGAGGGAAAGAATAATTTTCCGACTGCATCGGGGAATGGGGTGCGGGGGCCTCGAATTTTCGTAGTGCAGTCAGGGAAAGGGCCACCTGACAGTGATACACTCTGGAAATTTTTTGGATGCGTCAGCTTCTACTTTCGGAGTTACCGAGTGTACAATTTTGTTAAACTAATTAAATATTATAATTGCAATAATATGGTTTATTGATCTTACAATTAGATTATAGATTATCTTTTACATAGTCTAATAACGATTTTATTTTATGTTCCAGGTGAGTGAAAGTGAACTCGAGGATTTGATACAGGATATGCGTGAGTTACCCCAAATAGAGATAATAATTTCTTTAGATTGAACAAACTTTTTTCTGTCGAGCTCTGAGCATTGGAATTATTAAGCTAGATATTTAGTTGATTCGGAAGATATTATTTTACAAATGTCCACACTGAGAAAAATTTGAATGTTTAATTTGACAATGAGAGCTTAGTAAAACCGTACATAGTCCCAAGAACCATAGTTATCGTTTCAGATAATATAATATGGTATTATTATAGTGTTACTCATTATAAATTTAATTTCAATCTAACTATATCACTTAATTGTTACGATTAAAATATTTTATTTCAAAAATTACTATTAATATTAGTAAAAAAGTTGACAACAAGTAGATGGTAAAGGTGAAGCAAAATATTTTTACTGAGGCTAAGTAGATTAGTAAGTCGAACAAAATACACATGTTTGCCATTATCATACAAAGAAACTACGCGCTACACACACTACGCCAACTACAGTAATTGGTATAGCCAATATGTTATTATTTTTGAAATAATTAGATGATCATCGAACAAAATGAAAAGGCAGAAATTTAAGGTTTTAAAAACAAGATTTTATTACAAATGTTGAAAATAATAATAATGAAAATTCTGTAACTGTATTTCAAATTCACACAAAAAATTTGCAATTAATTGTACATTACGCATGTACTTTTTTCTTCCTTAAAAATTGATGATTACCAGAATAATTTATCGTCCAAAAATAATTCCATTCACTAAGTTATATATACGTTACAGCCCAAAAGTGTCAAACTACACAAAAGAAATTTTGTTGAACAACAATATGCAATTCTATACTGCCAAAATAGTACATGGAGAGAAAATTATAGTAATATTTATCATACCAGATAGTAATAATTACTACGTTACATAGTAGCGATGATTTTTAACCGACAAAAGTCCTTTCATAAAATGAATTTAGCTATGTCAGCATAGTCAGATTATTAATGAATAAATGAATATAGTAACGACTGCTATGCTTCATGGTAACCAGTACCATTTCCCATAGCTTTCGTTCCTATGTAGCAGAAATATTCACCATCTACTTCGTTACTACGTAACATAGTAAAAATTACTATGAAAAATTGTAATGATTACTATTCCACATGAGTTTGATCACTATGTGGCTCGGTAAATATCACTATAATTTTCTCTGCGTGTGCGGAGAAGTGGCACTTTGTGCACTGCTAATGCTAGCACAGATGTGAGCTAGATGTGAGTGTTGCAAAAAAATATTTTCTTATGTTAGATGAAAAAGATAATCTTTTTAACGAAAAATCGATTGATTGATCTAACAAAATTCTGTTAAACTAAATGATTATTTCACGAAACTGTCAAAAAAATTTTTTTTTGCAGTACAGGAATAATTGGATACATCACAATTTTTCTTGTGATGTACAGTGGAAACTGGATAAGTCGAATCTGAAGAGAATGTCAAAAAGTTCGAGATATCGAGATTTCGAGCTATAAAATCGTTCGAATTAATGAGTTGATGAATTGTTCTTGTTTGAAGAATTTCGACTTGCAGAGGTAGTACAGAAATGAGGAAATTGGAGTACAGATAAAACGGTTTATTATTATTTTACTGACATGAAAAGATTTAACGAGCTATTTTATCAATTATAATTTTTTATAATTATTTTAAATGTAACATAGAAATACAAAATTTCAAATAAACTTTTTGTATATAACGTGTCCTACGAGGGATTGTAGAAAACCAAACACTGACGATAGGCAAACAATGAGTTCTGTTTTAGCATGCGTATGAAAATATTCGAGTTACAGAGGGAAAATTCCTTAAACTTCGAAATGTAGGGGTTTTCTTAGATATTGAGAATTCGAGATAACGAGTGGAAACGATTTGAATAATAGAGGTTTTTGAGCTTCAGGGGAAGGGAATAGATCAAATGTTCGACTAATAGGAGTTTTCGATATATGGAGGTTCGAGTTGATGAGGTTCTACTGTACTTCTGAAAAAGTTGGAAGAAATTATGGCATTTAACAGATACCATTAACGAAGTCAACCAACCGTGTGAACGAACGACTTGCGTGAGCGTTTCATCGGCTGGCTGGTATTCAGCTCGCGCTCCCAATCACATTGTTTGATTGCCGTATCCCGCTGGAACGAAAATGTCAAGTTCCCCGAGCATTCTCGCCCACGACAAATTGCAGCGCGTTCTCTCACCAGGAGATAATATTTTCTCATCGGCGCGAGAATAATATTTATATATTTATCCTCCTGTAAATTATCACCTGCGGATGATTCGCGGAGTGTCATTTGGAACGAGAAAAATCTTCGCCGATCGCGAGATAGCGAGAGAGCGAGACTCGCGTGAATCATTTTCCGACGCTAATCGCAATAAATTCGCGGATAGGGCCGAGCTTTGATGGAGGTAATTGCCGCGATCTCGCGAGAGAGATCCGATCGTTGGGAGCCTCGCCGAGACGATTTCCGCGTGCGCGTAATAAGGCCCCATAATGCGCCTCCTTCTCGCGAGCTTCGATTCACGTCGCGCGAGCACACGCGGCGTCCCTTTCGCCCCGTAGGGAAGAGGTTATCGGGTTACCCATTGCCGATCATCTCGTCCCTCTCTCCGTTCTGTTTCTCTATACCGCGAACTGGTTTCAACAATATTTATTAGAATCGGTGCTTTTGTTTTTATTTTTGTTATTATACGTTCAAATGAATATTAAAGCTGGGCAAAAGAATTATTGGAATTGCAGATACCAATTTGATTTAAATTAACATTTATAATTATTTTGAACAATACGTTTGTTTGTTTGTTTTATTTGCATACGTTCAAATGAATATTGAAGCTGGACAAAAGAATTATTGGAATTGTAGATACCAATTTAATTTGAATTAATATATTTATAATTATTTCGAACAATATATTTTATCAAATTAGATGTTTATTTGTACGTTTGTTTGTTTGTTTGTTTGTGTTTATTTGTATTTATTCGGTGATCAATTGGGTTCCAACTGTCCTTAATTAGAACTTTCTTGCATTATTCGTGAGTCGAATGTACAACAATAATAATTCTTTATCAATCAATAATAATTAAAAAAGAAAACTATAATAAATAAAAGATATGGAAAAAAGGAAGGAACAAAAATAACGATTTTTTCCATCATACAAATTAGAGTTTATGATATCCGTAATAATAATTTTATTTCCCGGCAATAAAATACTATTGGAACGATATTCATGCAATTTAAAATCTCGATATTAGAAATTTTACAAAATTTTGAATCTTACAAAATTATGGGAGAAAAATTAGAAACGAGAAAGAGTATTTATGATTCATTTCAACTGTTCGAGAATAAAAAACGTATTCGTCGGCTTTCTCTTTCTCTGCTTTATTTCTTCTTTACCAGTCGTGAATCCAAATCCCCGGGGATGCGCGGAGAATCTCTCATGCGAGATCTCCGACTGGGAGCGTACATAGAAGCGAGCTAGCTCGAGCAACGTTGCGCGGAAATCGCGATGCAGCGTATTCGCCGAGACTGATGCTCGCTCCCTTTCGCTTACCGCTATGCACACGTCCTAGCAATATAGTGTCGAACGCTGGAAGCAGCATGAATCGAATTATCGCGATGTTCATCAAATTTTTTGATTCAATTTTGCTAAAAGAGATAAAAATTTTATTGAATTAACAAAATTTAATCGATTGAGATGAACATTTGGTCAATCAAATTTTTTTTTAGAGTAATAATTTTTCGAATCGACTATAAATGTGCATTTTTATACTACACTGCAAAAAAAGTATTTTTCTACTCAGAATACAGAATATTTTTTATTCGAGTATTCTTGTTCACAGTATACCTACTTTTACCTGAATATTTTAGATTTAAAAATATTGGTATTTTACCCTTTAAATTAAATCGCCAAGGTTTTTAGTGGGACTAAAACAAAACGTTCTGTTACCATAGCAACCACTGTATTTGAATGCAAATTTTATCTCTACTATTTATAATATAAATAATGGATATAATAAATAAAATTATAATATATAGATTAAAAATGGAATTAAATGAAAAATATATTATATTACTTGTTATTATTTCAAATTCATGGTTCGTTTTAATCCGTGTTGACCAAGCGAGGTTAAGTCGGCCATATTGATTTTAGTATTTTAATAACAACAATTATTTATTCATATAATATTTATTAATATTTTGGTATTTTTAAAATAAGAATACCTTTATTCTTACCATGAGGAGAAATATTATAGGTAGAAAAATACTTTTTTTTCAGTGTACAAAAATGATATTATGCGAGATAAAAGTAAATTTCATTTGAAAAAAAATATAATGGCTCGTTGTGCTTGCTGTTTATCTCTGTGAACAATCGAAATATCGTTTGACAGTATGCAAATGTTTATTAGTTAGTCGAACGAAATTTTTTCCCAATGCACTGAGACCTCGGACGTTTGCAATTCTTCGGGAGTGGTAAAAAGGCAGGGGAGGGGTTGATATCTTAATGCGGCTTAACGGGTTTCGTTTCGCTCGTTTCTCACTTCTTATTTATAGCGCTGGATTTTTCTCGGGGCCTCTCGCGCGCGCGGGGCGCTAATAAACTCGCTCCCTCGTTGTTTCGCGCCACGTCGCTCGCTCGCTTTCATTTCTCATCTCTTCTCCTCCCCCCTCTCTCTCTCTCTCTCTCTCTCTCGCCCATTGGCGTCCGTCGTTATCCGAGACCCCGGTGATCTCGCTTCCTGACCTTCCCTCTCGACTCGCGCTTCGATCATTTTACGAGGGACCCTTCGTCGGCTCCGATTAGGCCTAATTAGAGCTCCGTTTAACGGAAACCACGATCGCCCAATGAACTTTCCATCGCGACGTGTGCTCTCGAACTTGTCAATCGTTTTCACGATCTTTCATTACACACTGAGAAAAAAATTTGGTTAAAACATTGAAAATTGAGTTAAATCGACGAAATTTTTTAGTCACGGGCTGCCAACTAAATATTTCATATTAAAAGAACAAAATAAATTTAATTGTTTTAACATAATATTCTTTATGATCGACAGTATTTTGGTTAAAGTAAGAAGAATGTTAGTATGTATGATCAAAAATCAATTTGAACGACCTAAATCTACATTCTTATTAACCACACATTCATTTTTTTTTCAATAAATTTTTTCATTCAACTATTTGTAGTGTTAATTCTACAAATTCTTGATTGTATATCGTGAACAATATATATATTCACTACAAATAAATATTTTGTTATTTAAAAAATATTCTCAATTGAATGGAAAATAATAATTCAACTGAATATATTTAGTTAATTCAGCAAATCCTTTTTCTCAGTGCACAGAAAAAAAAGATTACTTGAATCAAGAAAGTTATGCGGAAGAAATATACTTTCCAAAAGTCTTTTTTTCTTTCCTGAATGAAGAAATAAATTTTAGAAACAATAGTTGTAAATTTTTTGATCCAAGAACGTGTGTCCTTGAATAAGTAAATATATTCTTCATTCAAGAAACTATTACTTATTATCATTTTTAAACTATTTTTTTCATTTGAGAAATAATTATCTTAGGATAAAACAAAATAGATTTGGTTCAAGTATGGCAATACTTGATTCAAGAAAAAAAATTCTCAATTCAAGAATTTAATTTTCTACTAATATGGAGAAATTATTTTCTTGATGACGAAATTTTTCTTTCTCTCAGCTCTCTTGAATCAAGTATGTATTTCTTGATTCAAGTGATCCTTTTTTTCTGTGTACACCGAGAACAAAATTTTGTCAAACATAAAGTACACTGAGAAAAAAATGTCGAACCAATCAAATATGCAATCATATAGTGACAAGAGGATATTTTGTTGAGTGAAATAAAAATCTTTTGAGTAAAATATTTATTGGTTAATTTAACAATTATTTTGTCAAGCTAAGCAATCATTTCATCGAACTGACAAAATATCCTCTTGGCACTATATGATTGCATATTTAATTGGTTCGATAACATTTTTTCTCAGTGTATGCAATTCTGTATCGCCAAAAGTATATTTTGTCAGATGAGAAGAAAAATCTTTTGAGTGAAATATTTATTCATCGATTTATGAAGTATTTTGTTAAACGAACGATTATTTTATTGAACTGTCAAAAATTTGTCCAACCGAATTATCTCAGTGTACTAAGAAAAAAATATTACTGACAGAGTTACTATTGTTTGACGTCTGAACAAAATTTTAATTGCTCAATAAAATTATCGCTCCGACCAACAGACTATTTGTTAAAATCGGCCAATTTTTAATTTAAAAGATTCTCGTTTTCATTTTATGAAATATCATTTTGGAAATATAGGAAAGCTCGTTTAGTTAATTCAACATCATCTGTTATTTCTGTTAATGATTTTTTAAATATCGTACGAACTTTTAAAGTGACGACGATGTCATTATCAAGAATTACAGTACTCTTTTCATTTTCAGAATATCACAGTGTTTTGAAAAATTCATCAATAAGTCGAAGCGATACGATAGAACGAAAAATGAAGATGGAGCTCGATGTCCATTCATCGAGTTCTGTCGAGACGTCGAGATTTTGTAAGATCCACTACGTCATCGAAAAATCAATCGTCCGTCGAGAAATAAACAAGAGCACAGACAATACCGATGATAAATTATTATATAGACTTTTTGCCGAAATACAGTCCCTATAAAATCAAGAACAGTTATCTTCAAACGGCTCATGTCCGCTAAAAATGATTGTATCCTATCAACCAAATGATCATTTTAAAATTCGAATCATCTGCAAAATGCTCCATTCGATGCATTTTTATTTGAATTAAAATCGTACACTGTAAATATCTTCAAATAAATATTTAATTTGCTGGACAAAATAATCGTTTAAATATAGCAGATACTAATTTTATTAAAACTAGTATTTAATCGTTTCAACCAATAATCCATTTTTTTAACGTATGCAAATAAATGAATACATTCAACCAAACTTTTTTTCGATGTATGAAAATAATGATTATCTACTCAATTCTTATACACTGAGAAAAAAATATTGTTGAACCAATTAAATATGCAATCATATAGTGCAAAGAGGATATTTTATTGAGTCGAATAAAAATCTTTTGAGTGAAATATTTAGTGATTGATTTAACAATTATTCTGTCATACTAAACAGTTATTTCATCGAACCGACAAAATATCCTTTTGGCACTATATGATTGCACACTATTGCAAACTATCTTGATTCAAGAAAAGTATATGTTCTTCAAAATTGAATTCTTGATTCAAAATATTCATTTTTCTCGATTCAAGAAAATCAATTCTTAAATTAAGAAATTATAACTCTTGGATGAAGGGCAAAAAATTCTTCGTTTAAGAGTTATGCTCTTGATTGAAGTATTTTGTAGTTTCTAAACAAGATAAAAAAATGATAGTGATAATGTCTTTGGTTGAAGAATTTGATTGTCTCGATCGAAGACAATATACTCTTGAATCAAGTCAAAATACTTTTGGTTGGAAATGTTGAAACTTTTACGCTAAAAAAATCTAAACGGAGACAAGAAATTCTTGACATAAGACAACTAGTTTTCTTCAAAATAATTTTCTTAAATCAAGATTATTTCTCTTGAATCAAGATAGTGTTTCTATCCGTGCATAAACAACAACAACAACAACATTCAACATTCAACAACAACAACAACATTTTTTCTCAGTGTAATCGCAGATGGAATTATAATTTGTCCATCCTACTTACTCTGCTATACAATTTATTTTACGTGCACCTCGAACGATCTCGAATTGAATCACCGAGGGCGAAGAAAGGACCTGCCTAATAAGACTCGAGAAAGAATTTCCACAGTATCGATCCGCGTTGGCTAATCGTCGCCGTTGTGCAGAGATGTCCTCTCTCTCTCTCTCTCTCCCTCTCTGATTCGCGATTTACGAGCGGTTGGGCTTAAACCGTAGGATCCTCCTCTTTCAGGTAGCTCCTTTACTTACGAGGAGCCCTCCTCTCTGTCTCTTCCTACTTTGAATCTCCGTTACGGAGTCTCGACGACAGAAATCTTGGCCCCTCCCGTGAAACGATAAACTCTCTCATCGGTGACGGGCTTATCGCCTCGAATTATCCCAAAAAGCTCGTGGTTCTACGCAAGAAAGAAAATCTACGGCCTCTCGCGCAGACGAGCGGATGAAAGCGAGAGTTCTCCCTTCGCTCCTCTGCTCTGCCAATCGTTACGCGATTGCGCAATCTCGTGCCTCATAGGGCAAGGGATTCCCCGTCTTATCGGAACTTTTGGAGAACTTCGAGATCGGCTCGTTAACCGTGGCATACGGTTCGGTTAATGAAAAGCTTGGTCTCAAAAAAAAGTTTAAACTACACTGAATACTAGAATACAAATATTTTACTGAACTAAAAATACTAATTTTATTCTAAACAATAATTCTTTATTTTAAGTAACAATTCATTTCTTCCAAAAAAATATTTATCTTTATATTTTCATGTAAATATTGAGGAATTTCAAATTTTTATTCCCAGTGTATACATTGAAAAAGAGAAACTAAAACAAGTGTATGAAACACATACTCAAAATTCAACATAATATGTTCATACAAACAGAAAAAATAACCCTGCGAGTATTATTGATAATTATTGTCTTTTATTACACTGAGAAAACAATTTTGTTGAACCAAAATTTGTATTCATGTACTGCCAAGACGATATTTCCACCGTTCGACGAAATAAAAAAACCAATAAAACATCCTCTTGGCATAATAGGATTACATATTTTCCGATTCAAAAAAGTTTAGTATGTGTAGTGAAAATTTAGTAAAAGTGTTGTGTTGTTGTGTATAATCAATGTGTGTAATTAATCAATAATCAAATTTTAATCAATTCAATTAATAAGGACAAAAGTAGAGGTTCCAAACTCCGATTGAATTATCCATATACGATCAAGCCGAAATTTTAGTATGTTTATTAAAAATTTAGTAAAAGTGTGTTTAATCAATGTACGTGTTTGATCAATAATCAGATTTCAATCAAATCAATTGAATTATCGATTATTTATTGAATTATTGATTATTGATTAATTACACACATTGATTATACAACAACTTTTACTAAATTTCTACTGTACATACTAAAAATTTTTGAATCAGAAAATACGTAATCCGATTATTACATATCCTACTTTTTAATTAAAAAATACAAAAGTAGAGGTTCCGAACTCCGATTAAATCATCCATATACGACCAAGCCTGCCGGGTGTGCTACTCTCAACGAGTGATCATCAGACCAACGACTGGTCATCGCTATCTTTTAATCAAGCAACTTCCAGAGTCACTTAATGTTCTTTAACTTCTTGGTGTCGACGCTGGCTAATATTACCGGGCAAGAAGCCTAACTCGAAATGGCTACTCAACCCGGCTGGTCTCACTGGACGCAAAGGCATTCGAAACGCACTCTTAAAGCGTCCATTATTCGGTAACACGGCGGCTCTCGCAGGCCGTGCGCCTTACCGTTGAAAATCTCACGGCTTGCGTCCGAACGGGGAAGGCGACATTTCTCGAGAAGACCCATTTATACCTATGCCCCTGACCCTAGCACGTTTTGAGAGAGAGAGAAGTGTGTTCGGGTCCCGGACGCCTCCAAGCCATAAAAGCAAGACTAGGCTGGTCATACCGGAGTTCGGAACCACTGACAGCGATCGTCCGCGAATTTCTATATAAACGAATTGGGCCAATTTTGCGAGCTTGCGAGTAAATATTTTTCTCACCATCTGGTGGCGAATTTTGTGGCTGAGACTCAATTGCGATAACGTCGACAAGCTTGTGTATATGTTTCTACTGTTGAGTAGAAAAAAACTGTTTTCGATACTGGTGCGAGATGAGCAGATAGATGTATGTTATTCCGGCCTGTTGTTGACCCGTTTACGTTTCGAATTTTCATTCGCGAGCAGAAAGTTATCGCACGTAAATTGTTTATTTAATATGAAATAGGAAAAAACAACAGTAAAAAAAATACGATTCGATATTTTATGTAAAATTTTGGCGCTTATTTTATAGAATTGGCCTTGAATTATGCAAGATAAAAATTACAAAAAAACTATTAATTATTAAACTTCTTAATTAAAATATGTTCATTTACACTGATAATATTTTTATTTGACAGTTGTAAAACATTTTATTTATTTACGAGGCAGCTTTGAAATGAAATCGCGTGTATTAAATAATCTTGGAAAATTTAATAGTTTACATTGACATCGAAGCTTTTATTAATTCACAATGATTAATCAAGAATCAAATTTTTCCTGGATTATGTGTAGTACAGTGACACAGAACCAAACGCCTCACTCTCGTTTCATAGTAAAATTCATATGTATCTGATAAATGCACGAATCGAATATTGAGAACGCACCTGACATTCGAATTAGTAATTAAATAATAAATTAGTAATTGAATAAAATGTATGATGAATACATATACTCATTAAATTTTTTCCCAACTACATTCGCATGCAAATAAAATAATTTTTCTTTGAAATATTGTTTAATAATTTAATAGTACCATTGTTTATAGTTTTCTTTAAACTATTATATTAACTATTAATAAACAGAGTTATTTTGTCCAGAAGAAATATTCATTTAAACGTATATGTAAATAAATGTTGATTACATTCATCAAAATTTGATGCAAGAAATGTTTTTCATTTAAAATTATTATGTTTCAGTATTATTATTACATATTTGTCATTATTGTTCATAATTATTTGGGCAGTACACTGAAAACAAAAATTAGTTGGATGTGCTTAATATTTGTTTGAAAATATATCAATAAATATTTTGTTCGATAAGATGAATTGTTACTTGAATTCGAACAAATATTTGGTTGAATTTGTTCGATATGCATCTGAACGTATGTAAATAAATATTAGGTACTTCAACTAATATCTCTGTTTTCAGTGTACATATCTGCCTCTCTTCTCAATTTCTCTTGCTACTGAACAAGAGCGAGATTTAATTTTGGAACGGCCGACGCCCGATATCGCATTCGTCATTCGCGATGGGCTTTTCCACGACGACGAAGAGTTTAACAGGAGTTTGACTGGCGAAAGTCGTTCGAGCCTTATGGACGATCCACGTTAAAGAGAATGGGGAGAGATTCTCGACCCTAAGGGCGGCAGGGGTGAAAAATAGCAGCGACTTATTAAACGGGAAAACTCACGCGGGCATGGGCGCGATTCGTGACGTGAAATATACGACCAAGTTAAAAAAAAATGAAAAAAAGAGCCGACCAGACTTCGATTCCAGTTACAGAAACTGAGAGGAAATTTAATTTCTTCATCGGGAAGCAGATTTTTGCACATTGAAAATAAAAATTTGTTGAATCTACTCAACATTTCGTTCATACGTTCAAATAAATATTCAATTATTGAACAAATTATTTCTTTGAGTTATAAACACTGATTTTCTTTTAAATAATATTTCATTATTTTGAATAAAATTTCATTCAATCGAAGAAAATATTTATTTCTATATTTTTAAATAAATGTTAAGTAGTTTCAACAAATTTTCATTCTCAGTGCAGAGAAATGTTTTTATTGACGATGCAAAAAGTGATAATTCGATTCGAAGAAACTTTTGACTAGACTTCAGAAATTACCATCTTATGAAATATACACACTGAAAACAGAAATTTGTTGTTGTTATTTCATAAATATTACAAAACAATATTAAACAAAACGAACTAAACGATATTTCTCTGTGAGTGACAATTCACTTTATCGAGCAAAATGTTTATTCCCTAGTAGAAATGAAATCGAGTTTTTAGCCAGTAACTGGCCAGTTTAACTAGACTTGAACTAGGAACTGGCTAGTGTACTATTGAGTAACTGTCTAGTAACTGGCCAATTTTACTAATTATCAACAAAAACATGGCGACATTGAGTAAAACTGATAGCTTAAATGATTGACAGCTTTGTGATTGTGTTATTGTGATTGTGATAATTGTGATTGTGATTACGTTACTGGATATGTTTACTGCCTATTTACTAGATTTGATTGCTGGCCAGTTTCTAGACTTAAACAAGTAAAACCTGATTAATTTCTACTAGGGTTTCTTTATTTTCTAATAGTAAGTAGCTTCAACAAATTCTCATTTTCAGTGCACATTGACAGTATCGAAGTAACACGAGGAAGTTGTCTTCACCGAAGAGTTATCAAATATTTCATCCCGTCACATCCGTTGGATATTCATAACTCGCGTAGCAGACGCGGAATCCTAATGAAGCCAAACCCGAACTTTCGTAGGATGAAATGATTTGAAGTTACGGACGGTGAGATAGCGAGAATTGCTCAGGGTTTGAGTAGAAAAGTTGGCAGGATCTTTTTTCTCGAGTTATTGAACCGCCCGCCGTACCGTGACGTATTCGGTAACGTTAAAGGGTGGCCGACGATAGCGAAAGTTTTGACGAACGGTCCGAAGGCCAATATCGACAAACTGGATGCAGGTGCGTGTGTCGTTGAATGCGATTTATGCTCTCCATCTGTCGTTCGATAGCGAAAATTTGTTAGAATTGTATTGCCGATTTTTCATTTTTAATGGTCCTGCACACTCAGGATGTTTGTAATTGTGATCTCGCACGTACACTGTAAATAAAATTTTGTTGAATGTACTCGATTGTTTGTATAGATTCAACTGAGTATTTAATTTGCTAGACAGAATAATTGTTTGAATTGCAAATACCAATTTAAACTAATTTTAATCATTATAAACAATCATTTTATTAATTTAAATATTTATTCGAACTTCACTTTCGTATTAAATAAATTATAAATCCTACATTTCTACATTGTACACATGTAGTACAGTTCGATAAAATAATCGTTCGGTCGAACAAAATATTTTCTGAATCCATTAATAAATCACTCCAAAAATGTTTCTTTTCGTCTTAATGGTAGTATAAAATTGCATATTTTTTTCGACAATATATTTCGACGTATAATTTCAGCTGTAGATTCATATAGAATTATAGTTGATTGAGCTGTATCACGACACTTTAGCCAGACGTACTAAATCGAAAAGAAACACGAAAGAACGAGTTTTATATGTAACTATATGATTAAAGTGTCATAAAGCACATAAAAACGTAATCGATTTTAAATTCTCACTGACAGAGTTCTATCAAGACGAAAAATCGCGAGTACTTCGCGAATTATATAATCACAATATCAGACAAGTCGTCCTGGACATATCTCAATCATTCGAGCCGTAAAAGTGACCGGAATTTAATGAGAATCTTCACGCGATGCATTCATCAAGTCGCCTCTCGTGATTATCGCAAAAAATTTCGTGAAACGTCCCTAAGCTCTGTGCAATAGGCTGTCCGTTACTTTAGTGATTTTTTATTTCGTTTAATTTCCACCAAAAATCTTTTGTTCATATTATAGAAAAAATAAATTATATGAAATCTGAACGTTATCCGATGACATTAACAAACTTTTAAATGTAAATAACATTGACTTTTTCGGGGTTTTTTTGTTTTAATATTTTTCCACGTGAAATGGTTAAAATAAAATATTAAGTAGCATATATTAATAGTTCATAGTTTATTTTAAAGGGAATATCAAAAATTCTGGTTTTGAAACTCGTGTATTGTAATTATAAATTGACGAAATTAAAGGGTAATTGATAATGTTGAAATTTCGCCGTTGCGTTGAACTCATACGCCATCTACTTATATACTTTATCAATTATCAGTCCTCATCATAGGTAAAGAAACAATAATAAAATCATATAAACCGTAAATCATAATTCTTTAATATCATCGTTTTTACAATTTCAATACACACATTCAGAACCAAAAATTTTGATATATTCCTCATGAAAACTTTCTATTTGCCTCTGAAGAGAAACTATGAGGTATTGATAGATGATACTTATATTTTATTTTAACCATCTCACGTGGACAATAATTAAAACAGTAAGAAACCTCAAAAAGTCAATGTTATTTACGTTTAAAAGTTTGATTGCTCAGTGGCACGTGTTAATGTCATCGGACAACGCTCAAATTTCATATAAATTATTTTTTCTATAATATGAACAAGATTTTTGGTGGAAATCAAACGAAATAAAAAATCACCAAATTAACACCCTCTCTAGTAGAAATTAATCAAGTTTTACTCGATTAAGTCTAGAAACTGGCCAGCAATCAAATCTAGTAACTAGGCAGTAAGTATATCCAGTAACAAAATCACAATTATAATTGTCACGATTATCACAATCACAATAACACTAATTATTATAATAAATAACACTAAGTTTTACTTGATTGAGTCTAGAAACTGGCCAGCAATCAAATCTAGAAACTAGGCATTAAACATATCCAGTAACATAATCACAATTACAATTATCACAATTACAAAAACACAATCACAATTTTGATAACCTGAAAGCTGTCAGCTTTATTCAAAGTCGCCATGTTTTTGTTGATATCTAGTAAAACTGATCAGTTACTGGATAGTTACTCGATAGTACACTAGCCAGTTCCTAGTTCAAGTCTAGTTAAACTGGCCAGTTATTGGCTAAAAACTCGATTTCGTTTCTATTAGGACTACTGTGCAAGCTCGAGACGAATATCCCGACGATTCTCGGCGGCTCACCTCGGCAAGGTCGCCCATGGTCTCGTGTCTCGAATCGACAACCGGCGGGTTTTATTGGCGCGAGCGAGATAACAAGTAAAATAAGAAGAGAAAAGATCTGCTGGGAGTCGAGGAAGAGACAGAAAATAAAGAATCGGAGGAAGAGAGAGAGGGAGGGAGAGAGTTCTAAATTAAAGGGCGTCGCGAACAAAGGCGGATGTGCCTCGGGACTAAAACAGTCGTGATGTAGACATTGCGGGAGTCTCGCGTACCTACCTATGTACGGAGTGTACATAAGCAGGTAGGCCTGAGAGAGAAGAATATAGCGTTCTCTCGTGCGGATCAAAGCTGCCGTGGATAGAGACGGAACGCGGGAGATCCGCGTTGAATTTCAATGCGTTGAGAGAGACCCTTTCTCTCTCTCTCTCTCTCTCTCTCTCTCTCTCTCTTTCTCTCCATTCCGTTCGGCATCGTGACGTGAAAAACCATTTTCGTGGTACCCGCTAGTCGAGAAGGGTCGTCGATCGAAATGCACGCTTCGTGCGCCATGTTTTTTATCTTCTCCCACTTTTTTTCTGCTATTTTTATTAAAGTCGATAGCGTGCGAAGAAATCGCCTACAGAGTTGAAAATTTTATCGCAAATGGTAGTGTCCACTTAAGATTTCGTTGTAAACTTTATTATACTGAAAAAATGGTTTGTTGAATTTACTCAATAATAGCATACGTCCGAATAAATATTTAACTCGACGAAATTCAATATGTACATGGTTGTACACCTGTTAACAATAATACGTGAATCAGAGATCGGCAAATAAAAATATTTGAAGAACGATTATTTTATTTCTTTTGAAATGAGTAATCGACAACAGAAAATTGATGATTATTTTTGTAATCAGTAATCGGGAACAAAAAATTATTGATTACTTTTGTAATCAGTAATCAACAACAGAAAATTGATGATTACTTTTTTATTTCTTACAGGATACTGTTAAAATCATTTGATTCGAGTTCAAAATACATTTTCATGGAGTCAAAAATTATTATATTTCTGTTCAATAGCTGTAAAGCGTCATTATCTCTAGGTCACATATAAATTTTCGAAACTCAATCATTAATATTTTGTTTCCGATTACTGATTACAAAAGTAATTATTAATTTTCTGTTGTCGATTACTAATTACAGAAGTAATTAAAGTCGAAAATATTTATGAAATTAGTCATTAGTGCCTAACCCTGACAAAGATTGCATGTTTTTCATTTTGAACCAACAAATATTTCGTGGCTATTTCAAAAATTACAGAAACTATTTCATCGAATCAACCTCAAAAAACGATATCAACATACCTAATTGACTTGTGTTTTATTATAATCGAAGAAAAAAATCGCATTCACTCAAAAACGCATTCCCAACTCTGTAATAATCCGCACCGGTCACGATATCGAGGTTTTAATATCGGAACACGAGCGAAATGAGTCGTATATGTTCTTCATTTTCGCGTTCCCGTGTCGATAATCGACGCTAAATTCCCGGCCTGGCAAAAAAGCGCATGCAAAGCGAGGAGAAAAGTACGAAAACGAAACAAGAGAGACGTTAATCGGATACGTTGTTGAAAGTCAGCCCCGGAGCGGTGATAATCGATTTATTTGTACACGTAATCGCTCGGTTAAATCGCCGCGTGGAAAATTGCAAAGGTCGTTCAACGCGAGCGAAGAAAAAGCGCCTCGATTCATCGACTCGCTCGTGTGATGAACGAAGCGGATTTCTACCTACCGCGCGCGAGACTCCAAGTGGGGGTTGAAGGAACAAAAAAAAAAGGAGGAGACATCGAGAGCTCACGCGAAGCGGAAAAAAGTACGAAAGTATACAGCGGCCGATACGTTAATGAAAGATAATCGCGATATAATGAAGAGGTTGCCGTGGCATGATCGTTGCCTCGTAAACGCCTCGTCTCGCCGCGTACGCTCGGCATAATAAACCCGCGGCGAGTCCAGTATGAGCTTGAAAAAAAAATATAGTTATCCGATATCAATCTGTTTGCGAATCTCGCTAGACATGTGAAAAGTTTGATGAAATGACTCGTTGAGGTTTTGGGAGAGCAAAGGAATATAGAGAAAGAGTGAGAGGGAAGTTGAATATTTGTCTAAAAAATAGGAGCTGGATGGATCATGAAAGATCATCCTAATAAATAGATAATACTATCCTTTAGGGTAGATGTACCATTTGTGGCCACTAAGAAATTTCGTGTCTTTGATCAAAAGTTAAATCATATTAATCCTCAAATACATGATTTTTCCTTTTTAAATACAATAAATTGAAACAGGTAGATAATTAAACATAGATTAAATGAAATATAAAACAATTAAAACAAAACAATAAACAAACAAAATTTACTGATGCAGATTTACATCAGTATGCATTACAGTTTCTATTAATAAAGAAGAAAACACTGATAAACATATACATCATCATACATTTAAGGGTTAATCATAATATTTAATAAAGGAAAATCAATTAATCAATTCTTGAATGTATTAGTAGTCGAATTGTTACATGTATAAACCTTCAGAACTCTCTTTATTATAAAAAAAAGTTGAATTGTACTGTGATGCCTGTTGTACCAGTAGTGGCCATAGCACGACCTTTGATAAATTTTCAAGTGATCTATATAATAAATTAGTGGAGCATTCAAAAAATACTATGAATGTTACACGCGATTCTCAATAATTATTAGTGACTTACTTACACAGTCTTTTTTTAAGATTTTGCTAACAATAAAAGTAATTGCTCAGATACACTACGACTCTGGCCACCTCTGCCATTGGCCACAAGTGGTATATCTACCCTATTTTATTTACTCGAAAAAAAAAACGTGAGTTGAACTTTGAATTTGTTGACTTTCAGTTAGATGGATATTAGTGCGAATAGAAAAAATTCTTTATCGCTTAGCGGTAATTGTGATTATTTAATAATTGAAAAAGTCATTTGTAATCACATTTGTAATAACATTACTGTAATTGTATCATTCTTATGACATTAATATTAAATAAACAAGTATACATTATTTTAATTTCGGGTTGATTAGAGCACTGAAAAAGAAATTGGTAAATTCTACTAATTTTCTTTTATTTTTATTACTAAAAAATGTAGTAATATATCATAGTTTTAGGAATTAATAAGAATAATTGAATATATCACAATATTTTTTATTTTATTTCAATAGAAAAAATAGTTACCAACCAAAATGGTCATTGTTACTATTATTTTGATGACTACTCCTGATAATAAGAATAACTGAAAGAACATGGATCAAATTCAAAAATTAGTTAACGTGACTAATTTACTGTTCACTATTTGATGTAGTTGAACCGAGCTGTCAAGTTTTTCTCAGTGAAGGTATAATTTCTTGTTGAAATTCATGTGAATATGAAAAAGTATGACAGATAAAGTAGCTTTAATTTTCACACTGCGAAGATGTTCGAATAAGAAAAATAATCGTTGTTAGATATCAATTCGTTCACGATTCGATTCTTGGTGGAACGTGTTAATCGTTCGTCTTCAAGTAGGGGAACGGATCGCGATGAAGCTACACGGAAGCGGCAAAAATCGAGCCGCGTTTCAACTTTGAGCGAGGACTGGGCGTGCCGCGGTGAGAAATGTCGCGTGTCGAGATACGCCCTGTGTGTTACAACACAACCCATGCACAATAACTCGTGACGAATGAACGCGTAGAGGATCTTTCGATTCGCCGTGAATTATCGATTGCCCTCGAGCTCGCCGCGAATAATTTCCAACTCGATCGAAGAAATCTGTGCTTCGCGAAAAATAACAACGCGAAATTCTCAAATGTGTAATTACCTATTTAACGGACGTTCATTCATAAAGCTTGATATAATAGATAACACTTTATTTTTATGAATTGACAAGTTCAATTACTAAACAATGAACAAACAAAAAAATACAAAGAATGTTATAGCCATAACAAGAACAACATTTGTTGTTAATGTTGTTAACAACAATATTGTTGTTAATGTTGTGGTTTTTTGTATCTAAACAATAAGCGAACAAAAAAAAACAAAGAATGTTGTAGCTATAACAACAACATTCTCGTTGTTGTTGTGGTTTTTTCCGTATCTAAAATCATAATAACTACGTTATTCAAGTTGTTTACATAATAAATAAAATTGAGAAATATTCTTTGAAATATGAAGTTTGAATAAATGCAAAAATAAGACCATTACAGTTAATTATTGATCATTTTAATCGATAAAATTAAAATTGTTCGCACAAGTTCATCGCCATATTGAAAACAGGAAAACACGCATTATAGAAATATTTGAATCCCATAGCAGTGTTTAATATCAAAATATTACCACAACATCGTGGTTATGCACCGTTTCTCGCGTTTATTTGGAAATTTCGCGATAATAGATTCTCTCGCGAAGGGTCTACCCCATTGTTTGGATTGAATAGCTGGTTGACGCAAGTATGCATGACTTATAGACGGAAGTTCGTCAGGAATGTCCGGCGTTCTTGAATGGGTACAGAGACACCCCACCGATTCCTGAATGCTTCCGTAAGATTCATGCTCGTACAGTTCTTGTTGAATCAATAACTCGACAGACTCCCAGAACTCGATCCCAGGAAAAAAAAATAAAGAAACGAATCCCTAGTCGGACATAATCGCGCGAAATCTCATTTCACAGACACTCGAGTTGGTTTTATTTTCGAGGAAAAATAGAGAAACCGGCAACACGAGCGGAGATTTCATCGGCGGCCGATTCAGGAATGAGTCGTCCGGGATAATCATCGACGGGCGATACGGCGCGAGATCACGTAGCTAATTAAATTTGAAATCGCGCGACGGGGTAAATTGCTCGCTCGCTTATTACCAGAGGTATCGATACACCGCTCGTTTATTTTCTCTCGCGAGCGAGGTGGACCGAGAGGGGGACGCGAGATCTAATCTGCGAACCTGGAATCGAGTTGAAATTCGCGCCGAGACGCACCCGGGGTGGTAATTACGGACGCACTGCCAGATATTTCTTTTTTATACAAATTTTTTCAATCCTTTTCTTTTGCGAGAGAGAGAGAGAGAGAGAGAGAGAGAGAGAGAGAGAGGAAGGTATCCCAACCGGTCGATTAATAATCGCTCATAAACGATCGCGTACACTCCTCGTGTCCGAGGATCCGGCCAACAGCTGTTCGTTTTGTTCCCTCATTCACTCCTTAGACGGAACGCAGACGAGCGAACGCCGGGCCCGTCGAGAGAGAGATGATTTATCGCGAGCCATAATTTGCGCGCGCATTGAACGTGCAACCTCTCTCCCTCTCCCTCTCTCTCTCTTTCACTCTCCCGCCCCTCGTTGCCCTTCGCACGCGGTGGATTGATTGGCCAATTTTTACGCCGCGACGTGACAGATATTCTTATCTCATTCGCGCTCATTCGAGCAAATTAGATCTCTCGCGGTACGAGTTTTCAGCTTCGTCCTCGAGAAATTCAACTCGTCGATGAAAAATCGCGGTGATAAATTTGGAATTAATATGCACAGGTTCCCGCATATAAATAGCAATTTTTGGTTCAGTTTGACAAGATTTTGCAGACGGTCGGTCAAATTTCGGAGTAATTCGTGTCAGTTGATAACTCAGTTATGGTTAACTATAGTGAAAATAATATTTTATTCGAGTTGATCGCAAAAATACAAGAACTAGGTTGTTTATATCAATGTTGAACTATTTTCCTACGAAGAACAATTGCTCAAACAACAATAATTGCAACAATTGCTTGCTTGTTACTGTTATTTTTTGTTTTTTGTTTGTTCCTCAACTTCTAAGAGCAACTGCTCAAACAACAACAACAACAAGTGCAACAATTGCTTGCTTGTTACTGTTATTTTTGTTTTGATGTTCGTTTCTCAACTTCTAAGAACAATCGCCCAAACAACAACAGCAACAACAACAATAATTGCAACAATTGCGTGTTTGTTAGTGTTATTTTTTGTTTGTTGTCTGTGTCTCAATTTCTAAGAATAATTACTCAAACAACAACAACAACAATTGCTCGCTTGTCGCTGTTATTTTTTTTCTTTGTTATTTGATGTTTGTTCCTCAACTTCTGAGAACAATTGCTCAAACAACAACAACAGCAACAACAACAACAACCATTGCAACAATCGCTTGCTTGTACTGTTATTTCTGGTGTGTTGTTTGTTGTTTGTTCCTCAACTTCTAACGGTTGAAGAGAGGTCGATTTTTAGCCCGCGTTAAGAGAATCGCCGTGCCGTTCGCGCGAAATAGAATCACCGAGATGAAGTATGAATATAGATGACGGGTGGAGGGAGGAGGGGAAGACGTAAAGCAGAAAAGCCGCGGATAAATATGGGCGGGTTCGCTCTTCACTGCAAATCGACTGCGTATATACGCGGGACGCACTTTTCTTAATGAAATTCGCGGGCGTTCGTCACTCTCTCGTCGTTCGCTCAACGCGCCTTCTCTTACGCCGCACGGCAGGGCGATGGTACCGGATTTCCTCGCGTACTTTATCGGATTTAACTCTTTACGCGTCGTGGGTGTTGGCAACGTATTATGCAAATCCCATATTTATCGCTGCTCGTCGCACCAAAGTTTATTATCTATACACGAATCGTGTTCCCTGCCACGGCCCTGCCGATAACAATTTCCCTTTTCGCGAATTGTCGAGATCTCGAAATCGAGTTATTCGCAGAAAGAAAAGAGATAGAGAAAGAGAGAGAGAGAGAGAGAGAGAGAGAGAGAGAGAGAGTGAGAGAGAAGGAAATTAAGTAAACCTGAAGATGACGATTGCAAAAAATGATCGATTTGTCTATTTTACAGCTTCAAGCATGCGAAGTAATTGGACCATAAAACACAATGCTCTTTGGAAATCCAATTATCAAGATGTCACAGTTACCGCCATGCAAAGACAAATTTATTCCATTCACGCTAATGTTCACCTAACTTAAAGTCAACAAACTCAAAGTTCAATTCAAGGTTCTTTTTCTAATGAGTAAAAATGAAGGATAGTAAACTGTAAATAAAATTTTGTTTAACGTGTTCGTTATCTATTTGTATACATTCGAATAAATATTTAATTCAATGATTAATAATAATTAAACACCGAATTAAATATTTATTTGAACTTATGCATGTGAGTACATTTACTTAAAACATTTTTTTTAGTGTACTGTTTATTTTTGTTGTTTTTTTGTGTACTGTTTTTGTTTGTTTTTGTTTTTTTTTGTTTACTTACTGTTTTTTTTTGTTTTTCTGGTTCATTCACCTCAGTTGAACATGTTACATTTATAACAGCCGATCGTTATAAACGAGAAAAAATTCCACACTTCTGTATTCCTGGGTATGATCGTTACAGGTGTATACTCATCTACACATTTATACACAGAAGCGGTGAGAGAATCACAGACGATATACCCCCACCTTCGGCATCCTACACCGGGGTTTACCATAAGAATGGTCCCCATTATCCGGTAGATCCGTGAACGGAGATATTCACGGCGTGTATATAGCTCACGGCTGGAAACGGGAAAGAAGGTAGAGGGTGTTCCAGCTTTCGCGATCTCCTGAGGGGGCTAAGGGGCTGGTGACAGATGCTCTGTATGCAAATTTCCACGCAGCTACCGTAGAAAGCTACCCATAACACCCTAACCCCCTCTCCTACCTTTCGCAAAACCGAATACCTTCTCTTCTCTCTCTCTCTCACACTCGCTCGCGAGTTCTCCAGTCAACGTTCTCTTGGCTTTTATTTATCGTTTGTCTTCACCTCGACTCAACCCCTCCTCCTAATTCACTCCTCGCGGAGAACGAATTCACCCTTATAGCCGAGCGTCGATTTCGAGAGACGTTCTGATAAAGACTTTTCTCATCTTCTTCGTGTTCGTCTTTTCCTAAGGTTTCGTGAGAGGAACGTCCTCCTCCTCGTGCCGTGCGAACAAAGCCTGAGTGGTGTCGAAGGTGGGGGAGGCGTTAATTGAATGGAGGGGAGACAGGAAGGGAGGGACGACCGGCTCTTCCGAGCCTGAATGAGATGTCTACGAGATATTGTAATTTTCGCGAACGCTCGATCGAATTGTCCATTCGTTTGATTGATAATTATTGGATCTTGTAAAAGTTGCGCGAAATGCTCGTATGCCGATAAAATTTTACTCCACTGATAACTATCTTGATTTAACTCAAAATATGTTAAAAAAAAATCGATTGTTAAAAGTTTTATGTTAAATCATGAACAATCTTAACCGTAAAATCAACAGAATTAAATCTCGAATATGTTAGCCTACACCTCATTGTAAACAACATATTTCAGTTGTTAAATTTCGAAAAGTTACATATTTCTTAGTTAAAATCACCATGTTTGCCAATTATTTGAATTTAACATTGTTTTTATGTTAAAAGAATGTAAGAAAATATGTTAAAAAAGATTGACAACATATAAAGATTGTTATTTTTTGAATTCAAGATTATAATGTGTTAAAACAACATCAAAGACTGTCCAGGCGAATCAGTTTTTAACATTTTATACATGTTAATATGACATCTTGTCTGTACGTAAAACGACATCGTAATAATGTCAATGTAACTAAAAAAATTTGTTAAAAATCTGACATACAATATGTTTTATATATTTACACATTACTTTATGTTATACTATTAACACCAAAAATTATTGTGGACTTTCTGGGATAAGCGAAATATGTTAAATTTAACTTATTCGTTTTTACCGTACATTATGCAATGTTGACTTTTGTACATTGCATTTTGTTCATGCACGTGTGATACAAAATTATTCTGAAGACAACCAGTTATTTTCCATCAAAAATTTCTTATCTCGATTCAGGTTTTCTTGGCGTAAGTTTCTACATTTCTGATCATTAATGTAGTAGCTCCATTCAAAATGTATTTTAGATTGATTCTTCATATCTCTCTTCGAATAAGATTAAGTTATTTTGTTGTGTTTTTAAGAATTTTATTCATAGGAGCATAGGCAGAATTTCACACATAGGTAAAAAATCCAATCTCACAATCAGACGAAGTGCAAGAATCTTATATGTAGTTCTGCAAAAACTTTAATTTATTGATTCAAGTATCGTTGTCTTAAATGAAGGAAGGTTAATATTTTGAATGAAGAATTGAATTTTGAAATAAATATTTTTCTTCAATCGAGATAGTTCTCCTATCGATGTACATATTTTGTTACAATTCTAATCTAATAAAAATCTAATATTTTAAATAAAATAAAATTAAAAATGGTAATTCTTTCAAATTGGCAATTATACATCAAAGTTACACGGTTTTACAATGAAAGTGAACCTTTTTACTACCTCCATCAAGGAAGATTGTCGAAAGTGAAATCGTCGAATGGTAAATCTCGAAAAGTTTCGTTCTCGTGCAGTCTTGCGTACGTCTTTGGTTCATTCGAGACACAAACTCACCCCTTCCTCTCTCGTGCGAATCTGCAGGATTACGAGCACTCGAGGCCGTAGTAGTGGGGGTTGGTATCACGAAATTAATTTAATTAGCGGTCGGTCTAAAGCCAAACTCCAGTCAAACGGTCGTTAATCGCACCTGTCGTCTGCTCGACTACTTACCGTGCACCGAGGCTTAACGATTCCACCCCTCGTTCTCTTCACGTCAATGAAAATCGAACCCAGCGTAATACGCAACGGTGCGCATACTAATTAAATGGCCCTTTGAAAGGACGCGGCGATACGATATTGGCAATTGTTGATTTTTACGATAAATATCGAATTTTCAGAAAATACGAGGAAATTTGATTCAAAAATTATTTTATTTTATTAGATTTCACACTTCATCTTTATATTTTCGGTAGTTGTTGGGAATGGTTTTATTGCTGGTAGGTACTGCATTAAAATCATTAAATGCATGATTTTCCGTTGTAAATACAATAAATTGAAACAGGTAGATAATTGAACATAGATTAAGGAAAAAATAAAACAAACAAAACAAAACAACAAACAAACAAAACTTACCGATGTAGATTTACATCAGTATGCATTACAGTTACTATGAATAAAGAAGAAATCACTGATGTAGATCTACATCACCATGCCTTGAAGGGTTAAAAATTTGTTGCAAGTACATCATATTTATTTAAAAATATATAAAAAAATGTTTGGTTCCATAAAATGAATTATTACTTAGAATAAACAAATATCGTTTAGAATAAGAGGATTTGAATAAATATCTTTTTGAATGTACTTAATATTTACTAAAACAACAAGTATTGAATTTACTAAATTCAACGAATTTTTATTTTCAGTGTGTTATAATTCAATTTTTTCAATACTCAGTATTATACTTAATTTGAAATTATCGATACTTTTCATCCAGCAATAATTTCCTTCGATTCTACTAAGTAGGTACAAAAAAATGTACGTCTGATCAAATATCCTTATATTATTTTTATAAAGAAATTTTTATAGCGAGTTTGTAGTAAAAAAGATAATGTGCATGCAATTACTGTAGAAGGGTAAACCGTTATCGATGTTACTAAAAACATCGCGTTCCCTCACATACACTGGAGGTAAACACAGTTCGGTATCCGAGGGACCCAGCGTTGGATAACAGGTGCGCGCTAGGAGTCGGAGAGTGTAAGCGAGAGAAAGAGAGAAAGAGAGAGAGAGAGGAGGTAACGTGAGCAAGAAGTGTAGGAAATACGGGAATAGACGAGCCGAGGCAAATCGAGCATAGACCTCGCGAGCGGCCATGTACGGGGTGTCCGAGAAAACGTCGGTCGATAAATTATCCGAACACATGCTGAGAGCCTTTTCAGATAAAAACTCTCTACCTAAAAACTCAATTATTCGCAAACGGGTAGTTTATCTCTCGAGGTAGGGTTAAAAATTTATTACATAATAGACCGGGTCGTCCATATTTTTTCAAGCTCGACTCTCGTCATGGAAATTGACTTCATTACACCCGCGATCGAGAGTGAGAAAAAGAGGAAAAACTCATACAGGACGCTAGTAACACGAACAATCTACTCTCGAGCGTACGAGATGAAAAATAGGTTCGATCTCGAATCGCGTAGCCAATTTGCGAATGCATCGTGCCTTTCTCTGGCTCTCCGCGAGAATTCATAATGTACCAGTCGGAACTGTGAACCAATGAACGAACGTGAGGGAGGGGGGAGGTGGGGATTTCATCTCGAGGATTCAATTAATTTATTAATTAAAAATACATTAAATTGAATAAGTAATTATTAGTAATACATAATAAATGAATGAACATAATAATAAATACTATTTATTACAATGCACAACAAAATTGCAACTTTTATTTGATGAATTACTTTTATCACGTGATGTTTACTAATTTGTCGTCGCTGATTCTAATATAATTTGTAACAGCTCTTGTTTGCGAGTTAAAGCTTTCGTCAGTAATTCGCTGTGTTTCATTACAAGTTTGTTCATAAATCATAAATAAAGTACACAAAAAGTGAGTTAACTAGTTAAGTAGTTAGTTCAAGTTGAAAAAGTTTTTTTCAACTTAAGTACTAAATAAAATACGATTTTCTTTAAATATATAGCGTTTTATTACAAAAAAAACCATGACACATATTTTTTTTACAAGAGCTGATACTGAAATATTAGTCACAGATTTGAAATCGTCATGAAAAATTGAACTAAGATCATGTAACATAACCCAATCATCAAACATGCTGTTGTGCAGTGCTATTAATTATTTTATTTTATTTAATCTTTTTAATTTTTTATCATTAAAGGGATAAAGAGGGATTAAAAATGAAGAAAGCGAAATTCGAACGACAAGAACTCGTTCGATTCTTCGATCGCGACATCCCCAACGCTCGTAAAGAAATCGAGTCGGACGTGCGTGATGCGATTAATCGCACGAGTTGAATTATCGCAAACAGAGGGACACTTTTTAGGGGAGTAGGTTGGCTTTTATTCTGCCTCGGTTTTCGATTTCTTTATCTCGCCACTTGGGTAAGTTTCTGATGCGATTCGTTTATTTTTTTAGTGGGTAGAGTATCAATGAGAGTTTAGTTATTAAGCAAAAAAATCTTATTGAGTGGATGAACTAGACGGATTCTAACTCATAAACAATTGCTGCTTTATTATAAACAAACATGCTATAGTACAAGACTATTACATAAACAATTGCTTCTGTATCATAAACAAACATGCTATATTACAATACTAAACAATAAACAAACAAACAATAAACAACAACAATAAACAATTGTTTGTGTAATGAATGTTTGTTTATGATACAGAAGCAATTGTTTACGTAATAGTCATGCACTATAGCATGTTCGTTTATAATACAGTAGCAATTGTTTATGAGTTAGAACCTGTCTAGTTTATCTACTTCATTGAAAGTGTACGGTGGATGTATCGTTTGTAGTTAATGTAGCATTTATGATCATTTTGAGATTGATATTGATATATTATTTGGTTCTTACTTCAACATTAATTCATTTCTATGATTTTTAGATATGTTGACATCATTCAGAATATTTCATTTTAGGTACTCGTTGAGATTTGCAATAAATATTGAAAAAACGTAAGAAGTCGTAGTGCATTCATTTATTTACGATTAGATTAAATTTTTGACCAAAAACACTTCCTCAAAGTGGCCGTAAATGGTTCAGCAAAAGGTGGTGAAATTATTCAGCATAGAATTCTTCCATGCAATGATCGTTACGAGTCGTTCGCAAATCTCATCCGGCGGAACGTCCCTTATAAAGCATTCAGAGGGTCATAAAAATGAGAATACAGTCGCGATGGGTACTTTACAGCGAGCGAATACAGACACCATCGAGGCTCGCAGATTTCTCGCACTCAACAGCCCACCGGTGTGCACATCGACGGGACTGGTGTGAATAAATAGAGAGATAATAAAGCGAGCAGGGCGCTCGTTCGAAATCCCGGATTTTCAGCCTTGAGAGCGAACGAGATTAAAAAGAGAAGAGAGCGAGAAAACGCAAAATTCTGTTCTCGAGGTGAAATAAGGAAAATGTGTGTCGCATTGGTATTCCGGAATCGCGCTGGCTGTTCGTCTCTCTCGCGAGACAAGGAATTCGAATCATTCCTATCGAATTTTCCGCCTCGCCTCGGTCCCGGTAGGTGCGAGAGGGCGAGAATTTACGAGCCGATTCGACCCCCTTTCACGCACGACGATACAACCACCACTCTCCTCCCTTCGGCCTAATTGTTCCCCGAAACAATAAGAGCCTTCTACGCCGGACACACTGTCCAATTTCGATAACGAATACTTCGATCGAGTCAGCTTTGATCGAAGAATTATTCTACTTTATCGAGTGGCTTAATTGAATTTCTTCCTTCCTTGATGATTTTATGGCGTTTCGAAATTTTATTCTCCTCTCGAGTCGAGCTACTAGAAAGTATCTTGTATTATACTGGGCCAAACAAATAAACAATTTTTGTTTCTAACGATACTGTAAAAATATTGTTTATGATGACGAAAAGAAAATTTCCTGAAATGAGCCCTTAATATTGATGTTATTGTTGTTGTTATTATTGTTGTTATTGTTGTCGTTGTTATTGTATCGTTATGATTATTGATTTTCACGTAGCTTTCGTACTTTTTTTACAAAACTCGGAATTGATCAATCTTAAATTTTCCACCAGGTCAACTCCTCAAATGAAATTCAATTCTTTACAAAAAAGCTCTCTTAGTAAATTTCCATAGAACGAGCCATTTCCTTGCGATCGAGCCTTAAACATTGATTTGATTTTTCAATTTTTTCACTTGCATTCTCGGTTTTTTAAAATCACCATTATTACCAATATTTGAATAGAATAAATGATTATTCTTGAAGGAAATTTAATGCTTTACAAAAAAGGTCTCTTAACATTTTTCAATAAATTCATTTCTTTCAAAGTTACTCAATGTTGTAATAAAATTCCAAAGTAATTATTAGTTACTAGGATTTATCAGAAATGAATTCATTGAAAAATCCACAACAATATTAACATCAATATTAAGGGCTCAAAATTTCAGGAAATTTTTGTTTCGTCATCATAAACAATATTTTCACAGTACCGTTAGAAAAAAAATGGTTTTTTTGCCCCAGTCTAGCAAATAATGTAGTATTTGGCTTTTAATTGAAGCAATATTGATAATGAATTGAATACATATACTGACTGAATTTGAATGTCGCGTGTAGTCAAAAATCATAGTGATTGGCAAATTGTCAAATATCAATTAATCTTTTACAAACACGAAAAGGTCATATAGAAACAAAACATTCATTCAGACGATGATAATTTTATTATCCACATAATAAAAAATAAACACATTTACGTTATTTGAATGTACACCAATAAATATTGAGTACATTCAATAAAATTTTATTTACAGTATACATATAGGTATAATAGTCATAATATTGATCGATCACTAGGCCAATGACTGTTGACTACAACTGTGTCACTTACCCAATATTCTCGATAATATTATTGTTATTCAATGTTCGCTTCGATACGTTTTACGACTTCGCACGCAAACAGCGATCTCGGTCCGAAGAAGCGAAATTGTTTGCAAACCGTAAATTCGATGCATCGGGACGAATCAAAGTTTCCGGTAACATCGTTACGCCAATACGACTTTCGAGCGCAAAGCAAATACTCGAGGAGTCCCCCGTGACTCGATAATCGAATGAGAGAAGCGAGAAAGGGCGAAAGGAAAATCGCCACGTGGGACGCGTTCGTTCAAATTCCGCTCTGACACTCGATTTTCATACAATATCGACGAGAAGTAGGTATCGGGTCTCGGGAAATTTTTCTGCTCAAAATAAAAGCCACGGTAGAGACAACGGCGGGGAGAAAAACGTTCGAGTGACTGTGCCAAAAAATAAAAAGTAACGGCTTGCCATTACCGGGGTCGATAAACGCTGGGAAATGAGATGCCTTCCTCTTTCTCTCTCTCTCTCTGTTCCTCCTTCTTGTCTCTAAAACGTTCGAGAGTCCGGAAGCGAGCCCTCGAGAACGAAAAAAGCCGAAAGTCGGCTCGTTTCGTCGTTTATCACAACGATGAAGACGAGGGAGAAAATTTTCTCTCCCTCTTACGCTTTTTATACATGGCCCATCTGGCATATTCAACCCCCCCCCTCTCCCCCCGCCACTTAAACGAAATCACGTCGCGATTTTTCAGCTAACGCGAACCTCCCGCTCGCATCGCGTTAAGCTAATGTAATTCGCCCTATCCTATTTAGTTCATCTCGTATTTTTTTTTCTTTTCTCTCTCTCTCTCTCTCCTCGTTTCACGCTATCCTCTTTCACGGTTCGTTAAACTCGGCTGAAATTCGCACGGACGTTTCACACGGACGATTATTCGTTGATAAACGCGAAATGACGAGTTTATCGTTCAATTCGACAGTTTTCCCGTAATCGAACGATCCGAGGAAATTTCTGTCGAGCCTGCAGAGTGATTTAAGGGATTGAGAATAGTTAAACTAGGCAGGTTTTGGACCATAAACAATTGCTACTGTATTATAAACAAACATGCTATATTACAAGACTAAACAATAAACAAACAAACAACAAATAATAAACAAATGAACAAAAAACAACAAACAATAAACAAACAAACAACAAACAGTAAACAATTGTTTATGTAATGCATGATTGTTCATGATACAGAAGCAATTGTTTATGTATGTTCATTTATTACTTTTATATAAACAATCGCTTCTAAAACGTAAACAAACACGTTATAGTATGAGCATTTTAAAAACAGTTTTTTAAATGCGCGTACTATAGCGTGTTTGTTTACGTTTTAGAAGCGATTGCTTATGTTATAGTCTTGTACTATAGCATGTTTGTTTATAATACAGCAGCAATTGTTTATGTAATAGTCTTGTACTATAGCATGTTTGTTTATAATACAGCAGCAATTGTTTATGTAATAGTCTTGTACTAAATCATGTTTGTTTATAATACCGTAGCAATTTTTTATGGTCCAAAACCTGCCTAGTTTAACTACTGTTACGTGGGTTTCAAAGGCTTAAAAAATGTACATTTTTACGATTTTTTTTTATTTAACCAACAAAATATTTCATTCCATCAATTCACTATATAAAAGATATATTTTATAAGTAATATGTGAAATTTTCATCGAAAAATATTGAAAATTAAGGCGTGGAGCATCTGAAAAAAGAAAAATAACAAAAATTGCATTTTTGGCGGCGTTGGGAACAAAAAACCCCTTTTTTGAGTAAAATTTGCACCTTTCATGGTCTTGAAGAATCACTAAAAACAGAAAAAGAAGAATCCTTCGTTCAAGCACGAGATAATGTTATTTTGAAGAAGTGTGCAAAATTTGAAAAAGATCGGTTCATAAGTTCTTGAGAAATCGTGACTACCGATTTCGAAAATGTAGTTTCGAGAAAAACGCGATATACCTTCGACGAGTCACGCTCGGTTCGCCTGATGGGCGGAACATCCGAAGGCTATATCTCTCAGAATATTACTCAGATCGTTTCAAAATTTTAAGAGAATATTCTAAACATATTGAATTATAAGATACCCCGTTAAAAATTTTTGTATTAAATTTCAACTAAAAATGTGGGAAGCAAAAAACACCTACATAATGTGTGTGAAAATTCAACTAAAACTTATACATAAAAATCTAAATAAATATGACATTAAAATTAAGAAGGTATCATATTAAATTTCATATTTAGTTTTCATGAGATTCAAAAGATCAATTAGTAAATTTAATAAATGTTCAGACGTACTGACGATCGTACTTTCCAGAACGCTGTATAATCTGTTCTAATAAGCATTACGTTTGCGCATCATATTACAATTTTTTATATAACGACAATATTAAATTTCATGTAATATTTAAGATTCTCAAACAATAATTGAATGAAAATCATTTCATAGTTCCGATAATTAAAATTTCAAGTAGAAAATGTTTATTTTATTACATGATTATGAAAATTAATAATTATTTTGTATTACTTTCATTTCATATCACAAAAATGTGAAAATTCAGATAATTTTTTGTGTTAAATTTCAAAATTTTTCTAACAGTGTAAGCAAAAAAAATCGATTTTTTCAAATTCTGAAACCCAGTTAACCCCTTAACGATTCGAGATTCCTCGTAAATGGTTTAGACGTACAGTCACTTCCCGTCGAGATATTAACGAGCTCGGCACGGTGTAATAATAATTACGGTGATTCCACTTAATTACGAGTGTTTGAAAGCGGAGCGTAATAACAAGCCTTGCGCATTATCGCTAAAGAGGCCGTTCCGTTCTCGTCTTTATCGATCAAACGTGCAACGACGAAACCTTCTTTTAATTTAATTTGTCAGGTAGTTCCCAATTTGTTAACAGCCCATTAACCAAATTTCGCAAAAAATATTGACAAATGGCGAGATTCTGGATTTTTTTTGCGAAAAAAAGGCAAAGTTAGCACCAGTGTTTGCATAACTTTTCGAAGTACATACACCAGATGCGATTTTCGCGGCTGGAGTAGGTGTACGGCCCCTGAAATTTACGATCGTGAGATACGACGGAGTCCTTCTGTTTTCTCGCTAGCTTTTTATTTTATGGCCGAATATCGAGTTCTGCGCGAATAAAAAAGCAAGTAGATTTTTCAGATTTGTTACGTTTTATCTACTGAAAACAATATAGAATAAACTCTTCCCATAAGAATATTTGTAGTACAAAATTTTATGTCAAATATATTATGTCAGAATTCTCTCTCGGTATTTGTATTTGTTCGTTTTCCCGCTATTATTTCCTTCTTTTCTTTTTTCTTATTACATTAATAATTTCGGGAACGAAAATCGACATCATTATTACACTAAATAAAAGTATAATTTGAGTGATATCGAAAAAGTTCTGCGGAAAAAAATTATTCTACAAAGTTAATTCTTTCACTTGATTGAAAAAATAAGTCATAAAAATAAATCGATTCAAGAACATATACCTCTGAATAAGTTCATACAGTGATAGAAAAACCATCTTGATTTAAAGAGCAATACTCTCGATCAAGAGAAAAATTTCTTGTCTTAAAACAATGAAAATCATCGATCGATAACACTAATAACTTAAATCAAGATTATATAATCTAATATATATTATATAATATATATATAATATATAAAAATTTATATATATTTATTATATATTATATATTATAATATATTCTATTTGGGAAATAATTATCTCAAGATAAAATAAAATAGATTTGATTTGTATATAACTATTCGAGAAAATTGATTAAAAAAAAATTCTCAATCCAAACAAATAATTTTCAGTAATACCCCTAGTAGAAATGAAATCGGGTTTTTAGCCAGTAACTGACCAGTTTTACTAAATATCAACAAAAACATGGCGACTTTGTGTAAAACTGACAGCTTTCAGATTATCAAAATTGTGATTGTAATTGTAATTGTAATTGTAATTGTGATTATCTTACTGGATATGCTTATTGCCTAGTTACTAGATTTTATTGCTGACCAGTCTCTAGACTTAATCAAGTAAAACTTTGTGTTATTTATTATAATAATTAGTGTTATTGTGATTGTGACAATTGTGATAATTGTAATTGTGATCATGTTACTGGATATGCTTACTGCCCAGTTACTAGATTTGATTGCTGGTCAGTTTCTAGACTTAATCAAGTAAAACTTGATTAATTTCTACTAGGGACGAAGGAAATATTTATTCGACGATTTGTTTTCTTTTCCGTGTATTATTATTTTTATCATAACCCATCAGTTTCCGAATCCGTAAGAAAAATTCCAAAAGATTTAAGAAGGAACACGAAACAATATTTCCAAAACATTTCTCGCGGGCATCCACCCTCAGCGATAAACGATGTCGCCTCGAATTTGATATTCCAGTCGCGATGAGCCCATACACCGTCACGATCCGGCCACATTCGACACGAGCAATCGATACCATACATAATACAGGCGTAACTGCATAGCGACGAAGAAGGAGAACTCGCGCGAGGGCAATATTCTCGGAAGGATCCCGACAATAAGCTTCCAGGATCGCGCGGGCGCGGTTTCGGAATGACATTCGGGGGAGGGGGAGGGGGTGCGCGCGCGAGCGTATGGCGCGTGTGGGGTGACGAGAGAGCCCGAGAGAGTGGGACAGAACTTTGGGGGAGAAATTTACGACGAGCGGGACGCGCGCAACTCGATCCATTAGAAATGGAAAGTGCGCGTCTGCGAGACGCACTCCACCAGAGAGTTTTCGCGATTCACAAAGAAACTCTTTGAGTACAGCCGCGGTGAAAAAATTTCCTCTGGCGAACGGTCTCGAATCGTTGAGTTAAAATTCACTACTTACTTACTTGACTGTTCTATTGTAAGAATAATAATGTTTCATTCGAAGACTCAAAATTTTCGATTGCGATACACACTTTGAATAGTATCATTTTTCGGTACTGAATTGAAAGAAATTAAAAATATCCAAGAGATAATAAAAATATAATGTAAGGCCTAGCTAAGTGCATATTGAAAAAAAAAGAAAAATATTTCGAATAATTGTTTATCAAGATTAATTGTTCGTATAATAACCCTAAAATAAGTTGAGGAGATTTATTGTTCTACTTCATTCATGCAAACCTAGAAATAAATCATTTTATAAAACGTTGTTCAAAGGCCTTATTTTACTATCGTCAAGTAACAAGGCCAATAGCTAAAATCTCGTAGAAACACAAAACTTAAGAGCCATATTCAAAATTCTAATTGAGAAACAAAAAACAATTACATATTAAGATGATATATGATCATTTGCTGATGAATTAGTATATTTTTCATTATGTCATTTGCCATAATTTATGCATGACCTCATATCGGCGATTATGGTTTCTTCGCAAGTGTGACAGTATACCATGTTGCATTTAATTTTTCATCAGTTTGTAATTTTAATTTTAACACTAGAAGATTTACGGACTGAGCCAATTTAACTCATTTCCAGTTTTATTTACACATATATATTTCATGCAAATATGTATCTTTTCTTCCCATTTAAAGTTGACAGTTTATAATTACATTGGCTTACAATTCATTTTTCCAAAGGAAATTTATGATTCCGTTATTTCAAATTGAAACGTTCTTGTGAAAAAAAGGTATGTAAAAGTGTCCGTAAAACTAGTGTTAAATAAAGTATCAAAAATTGCTATAGGCCTTCATTCATTCTTTCTTATACAATGCTGAAATAAAATTCCAAAAGAATTATTAATTACTGGGCTTCATTATAGGATTGAATTTATTGAAAAATGTTAAGAGACCTTTTTCGTAGAGCATTAAATTTCCTTTAGGAATAATCATTTGTTCTATTTAAATATTGATATTAATGGTGATTTTAGAAACCCAGAATGCAAGTGAAAAAATTGAAAAATTAAATCAATGTTTAAGACTCGATTATATGGAAACGACTTGTTCTACGGAAATTTACTAAGAGAGCTTTTTTGTAGAGAATTTAATTTCCTTTAACCCTTATGCATGATGATGTATATGTATATCAGGGTTTTCTTCTTTATTAATAGTAACTGTAATTCATACTGATGTAAATCTACATCAGTATGTTTTGTTTTATTTGTTTTATTTTTCCCTTAATCTATGTTTAATTATCTACCTGTTTCAATTTATTGTATTTTTATAAAGGAAAAATCATGCATTTAAGGGTTAAGGACATGAGCTAGTGGGAAATTTAAGATTGGCCGATTCCGAGTTTTGTATGAAAAATACGAAAGCTACGTAAAAATCAATAATTATAATGATGGACCTCTTAACATCAATATTAAGGGCTCATTTCAGGAAATTTTTTTTTCATCATAAACAATATTTTCACAGTACTGTTAGAAAAAAAATTGTTTGTTCTTTTGGCCCAGTCTATTATACATATATTACATTGAATAATGTTATTATTTTGTTATCCAACCTCTAATTTCCTCCACTCCGCTATGTTCATTTGAGTTATCTCGCTTTTTTTTCGGCATTACGGTAAAGTAAAAACAAATCAGGTGTGATGAACGACACCTCGGGCGGGTTTTATTCGCACCTAGGGTACGACTATAAACCCTCCACGAGTTTGTCGCGTGCGGAAGAGCGGAACAGAGAGAGAAAAAGGAGAATGGAATGGGAAAAGCCGGCGGTTCTCTTTCCCTCCGGCATCGGCCAGTCCGTTTTCCACGTGCGATTAAATAGAATTTGCGGTCGGGCCGTCCTGCCGCGTCCATGAATTCGTAACCGCAGAGTCAGCATACAGTATACTCCTGAATTCTTTCGCGGAACTACCGTTTCAGCTCATGTGCACGCGCGCTTCTCGAAAGTATAATACGAAAGTGAATGGACAAGATGATATCGTATTTATTCCAGCAGGGAGTTCTGTTTAATCGCAGTACCTTGAGGTGAAATTTTTCATCTCTGACATTTTTCTACTTCCTATAGAAAAGAAAAGCTACTCGGTGAATTTTGAGTAAAATTTTAAAAAAATTTAAATTATGGATGTTGAACGTTCAATTCTTCAACTATTTTTCATAAAAACTCCAACAGGTAGGAACAGTTCAATTTGAATTGAGTAAATTTTCGATTAACGAAAATAAATTGCTCTTTACTCGTCGATATAGTATAAGAGCAGTGTTCAAATAGACATACAAACGAAAGAAACTAACGAATGAAAGAATGGTTGAACGTTCAATCATGTATAATTTTCTTTATAAATGAAATAATGCTATATTGTTACTATTACATTTTAATATTTTCATTATTTTAATATTTTTTGTTACAAATAAACATACAAACGAAAGAAACTAACGAGTGAAAAAGTAGTTGAACGTAATTTTCTTTATAAATAAAATAATACTGTATTGTTACTATTACTTTTTAATATTTGCGCTGTATTTTTATTTGTTACAAATAGACATACAAACGGAACAAACTAACAAATGAAAGAGTAGTAGAACGTTCAATTATGTATAATTTTCTTTATAAATGAAATAATGCTATATTGTTACTATTACATTTGAATATTTTCATTATTTTAATATTTTTGTTACAAATAAACATACAAACGGAACATGCTGGTAAATTCCTCCGAGTCCAGATGACGAAATCGATAGAAACTCGACGACAGGCGTTTTCCGCGAGTCCAGTAAATGGAATTTGCGGCGGAGTCTCTAAGCGAGGAGGGCAGAAGTAAAACCGTATTTATATTTCAGTAGAGCACGCGTAAAAGAATAGCCGAGGGGTAAAGAGACGGCGTCAGGTGCCTCCACGGTTTTACGAGCGGTCGCCAAAGGGCAATATACCGGACGTCGTTTACATGGGAATCGCTCATCGGGGAGGGCGAGATAAACTCTCGGATTTCAGTGAGTCAGAGCGAGACGGTGAATTCGCGTAAACCAGTCGATCCACTTTGCTCGAACTCAAGAAGAGCCAGAGAGAGAGAGAGAGAGAGAGAGAGAGAGAGAGGGAGAAGAGACTGCCGATCGTGGATTTACTTATCGTGAGATAATATAGGTTTTAAAACGTTAGCTTACCATCCGCGCGTTTTATGCAAATCGCAAGGAAGAAGCGGCTAAATTGAATCACTCGTTAAGTCGGGAAGGCCACGAGTCTTTTATACTCGCGGAGCGGCCCCCGAGCAACGTCACGCGGTACCTAAGCGAGTTTGTATCAGCGTAGTTTATTGCCCGCATCGATGCCATTCATCGGTGCCCCGTTTCTTAATCTCCCGGACTCCGGGTACCGGAATTGAGTCTTAACTACGATGAGAACCGTTTTATCGTTTGTAACGTTCGATCGGAGATCGCCACACACGACTCATCGTTCCTCGTGTTCGCCCCATGTCGTTTAATATAGTTTATAGATCCTAGATCAAAGATTATCATCTAAATAGTCTAATAACGAATTTATTTTATGTTTCAGGTGAGTGAAAGTCGACTCGAGAATTCCATAGGGAGATACGTGAGTCACATCATTCCTGTACACGTTAAGATTTCTTTGGATTTAACCAGTTAAGTGTGGCGACGTTTTTGTGGGTAAGTGTGTCCCCTACTTGCGTTGTATAGGGTAGATGTACCACTTGCGGCCACTTTAAGTAATTTTGTGTCTTTGATCAAAAGTTGAATCAATTTAATTGTAATATTTAATGAAGAAAAATCAATTCTTGGATGTATTAGTAGTCGAATTACTACATGTATAAACTTTCAGAACTCTCTTTATTGTAAAAGAAGAGTTATATTGTACCTACTGTAATGCTTGTTGTACCAATAGTGATCACAACACCATTTTTGATAAATTTTCAAGTGATCTAGTGATCTTTTTTTTAATATTTTTTGGAAGTACTTATAACTACTTAACAAGCACCATGAAATATTCACAATGACGTCAACATATCTAAAAATCGTAGAAATAAATTAAATCATATTATAGTAAGAATCAAATACTAAATATGTCAATATAAATTGCAGAATGGCCACAAGTGGTACAGTGGCTACAAATGGTACATCTACTCTATGTATATGAGAACATATGTATTTGTGACGAATAAACTCGTCAAAACACAAAATTTTACACATTTTCCATAACGAATTTAGTCGTCAAACGCGTTTAACTGGTTAACAAATTTTTTCCCTGAAGAACAAATTCGAGCCTCGGAGTTGGGGAGGTTCGACAATTCTTCTGTTGAAAAAAAGGTAAATAAAATGACGACTCTCGAGATCATCAGCCTCTTTAATGTATAGTTTTTATACAGTAATACAATAATACTGTAATATTGTACGAGTAAGAATAATAATAGTGAAAATAGTCAATTTTGTTATTCGTTAATATGAGAACGTATTAAAAGCGAGTTATTTACAACATATCCAACCACAAAACAATAAATTTAATATGAATTTTCTCAATTATTCGGCATAATTTTTTCGAATAAATCAACTATATTGATACAATTGAAATGAATCAATATCTCCTAGACGTATAAGCTGTATCGAACCTCGTTCACTGGAAAAAAAGTATTTTTCTACCCAGAATACAGAATATTTTTTATCCGAGTATTCTTGTTCGCAGTATACTATTACTTGAATATTTTAAATTCAAAAATATTGGTATTTTACCCTTCAAAATACCAAGGTTTTTAACGGGACTAAAACTAAACTCTTTGTAGCATCTACTGTATTTTAATGCAAATTTTACCTCTACTATTCATAACATGAATAATGGATAATAAATAAAATTAATATATGAATCATAAATTGAATTAAATAAAAAATATATTATATTACTTGTTATTATTTAAAATTCATGGTTCGTTTTAATCCGGTGTTGACCAAGCGAAGTTAAGTCTGCCATATTGATTTTAGTATTTTAATAACAACAATACCAAATTTTTTAAAAATCAATATGGATAGTATATTTTGGTATTTTTAAAATAAGAATACCTTTATTTTTACCATAAGGAGAAATATTTTAGGTAGAAAAATACTTTTTTTTTCAGTGTTGAGTTAGATATTTGGTTAAAAATACACTATTTTGCGAATTTTCAAATACCCACTTGATTCTCAGTGTCAGAAATGGACAATCACCGGTATGATTTATCAGCTTAAACAATTCCATCCATTGAGTCATGTCCATTACAGACAAAAAGTATGAAATTGTAATTCAAAGCCGAAAAAATCTCGGTATATTTTGATTTTCCAAAAGATTCATTCCTCTCGAGTCTCCTCCAAGGTAGGATAAAAAAATTTCACCACAAAGTCCCCGAGTTCTTACGCGTAACTCCAATACCGTAAAGCGATTAATTATAATTTGTAATTCGGCGCAAACACACGGAATACCTACGCGCGTTTTATGGCAGCTTGTTATAAAGAGGGGAAGGCAATAAAACGGCGTATTGTTATTACCATTATCGTCGCGATGCCGAGCTCACACGAAAAAGGTAACGCTCGCGCGGCTCGTCCCGCAAGGCAGGAGAGAGAGAGAGAGAGATCTATCGAGTTTCCAGGAGATGAGACGATCCTCGGGGAATCGATCGGTGACGATCGATCATGAGAAACGGCGCCTTCGGCGGTATCGAGGCCGATTCGCGGAACGTCAATCCCATTCCGCGTCTTCCACCAGTCACCGTGATTCCGAATGTAACGTTTTGTACCTTCTCGCCCGAAGGGAGATCGGCCTGATCGCTATCGCTATCGAAAAAGTTTGCCTATTCTGTGTAAACCAAGCTCGGACGCTCGATTACATATACAGGGTGAGTCTGCAAAACCGTGATGGATTATACCGGCGGATAGAGCAGCTCAGCCC
>NCVS01000989.1:0-32555 GCA_003055095.1 Goniozus legneri | reverse complement strand
TTTTTCGAGAATTTTTGGCCCCTGTGGAATGGCAATTTTTTGTTGTTCTATTATTGGCGCCTTGAGGAATGGCGATTTTGTTCTTATTCCGAAACCGACGCCTGAGGAATGGCAAAATTACGAGAATCTTTTCAAATTGCCATTCATCAGGTGCCTCGTAAGTTATTTGGTAATGGCAGCTTTTCAGGGGTATAAATTTTCTCTGTACTGACGAAATTCTCGAAAAATGTCTAGCCCTTGTAGAATGATAATTTCTTGAAAAATTCCTTTTGGCGCAAGAGGAATGATAACTCCTTGTAATTCTCAAAAATATTGCAATTCGTCAAGTTTTGATCATTCTCTACTCATGGTTCGATCTTTGGAAATCTTCAGGCTGCTTCGATTATTCTGCCGAGTGTATATTGCGAGGTGTATACTTCGTTTCCGAAGATGTCGGCTTTTTGGCACTTTCCGGCTAGGTACATTGCTATGCCGTCGCAAGCTGCCGCTATTCGTAGTGTCATCTCCTAAGATAATTCTTTACATATTTTTGCAAATTGGCGGTTAAAATTAATCAACAAGCCTTCTTCGATCAGGGAATAAAAAACACAAGGACTGATGTAATAAAAACATCAAGTCTCATAACATAACCAACGAATATTGTAGAACTAAGGTAAGAATAAGGTAACAAATCATGGAATACATTTCATAAAATATCTTTATTCGCATTATGACAATTTCACGCACAGAGATCAAATATAAACACTCAAATTCATAAAAGTACAGATATTCTCAACATATTTCTATTAGGCGCAATGTATATTTTTAATCTAGCGATATGGAAGTATCTTATGTTTGTAATGTAAAAGAAACAGAGTTCCTGTAGTATATACAAGGTTGCTTAAAATTAAATTATTCATATTTTTTTGAGAATAAGAATTTAAAAAATTTAACAATCAGAAATTTTTGATAATGAAATTGTTTACGACAATATTATTTCACATCATATCGTTATCCACTCTTTACTGAATATCTGGAATAAATATTCTTATTTACACCGCAATGGCACATCAAATTTAAATAAAATCGCAATTAATAATTCTTAATAATTTAATGATTTCGTAAACTAAAATCAAGCAAATTACTATAAATAATGCTGAATACAATAAACGTATTGCATATGAGTCCCGCAACCAAATCCCTACTGTATACAATTTTCTAACGAAGATGAAATCTTCATAGAAAAGATCCAGTTATATAATGCATTTATCAATAATTTCCATGTATTTTGCGATAAAGTAAATCTAGTGTAGATTGTTGAGGCACATTTTAGTGGCAGTTTAATGTTCCAAGATGGCTACTGGAGATCTGTTTTTTTTTTTGTTAAGATCTCCACCAGCCATGTTGTAAACGATTTATTACCTATACCTTAAAATTTATCTTCATCACAACAATCATACAATTGACCCAGAGACGTAGTTAATTGTAACTCCTGAGAATTATAGATTATAACAATATCAAAATTGTAGAGATGTGAAATAACTTAAATAAGACGCAATGATCTCGCAGACAAATTGCTTCCTTCTATTGGTACTTGCCATCGATCATTCCAAGATTCATTCTTAGTTCTATATGATAAATGATTGCACATCGGTAAACGAGATGCTCGTTCACATCTTCGCGATACTGACCAGTACACAAAGTTTTCTGGACATTTGTACAAATATCCTTGTAAACTGTTTCTAGTGTCTCGTTTACATTTATAGAAGGCGTCACTGCAACCTTGACGGTAAGGGAAATGTCCTTCGCCAGGACAGAGTTCATCATTCGAAACAACGATCTAAAAATATAAAAATAATATTATAATAATGTAACAACTAAATTTTATGTTCATCATGAGATTATATAATATTATATAATACATACCGGTGATGGTGAATGGTCTTCTACTTGTCTGTAGAATCTGGCTCCTGCCTTGACTCCCATACATGCTTGAGTACTTTGGCTTTCTGGTAAGCATTGTATCTTATTTTCATCAAAGATAGTATTCTCAGGACAGCTTAGTATTAATATTTTGATTTCCATATTGCTTTCAGTAGTACATTGATACAATAAATTGCAGTATTTAGGGTGTCTGCGGAATCCCGTCGGGCACACTAATGTTATTTGTTCATCCGTAAGATTTCCAATTGCACATGGCTCAGGTGCATTCGGCTGTTTAGTAGACATTTCAGAAGGTTCTGTGGTTGCTTGTGCTTCTGTAGTACTTGCTAGTTCTGTAGTTGTAGATTCTTGTGACTCGGTTGTAGATTGTTCAGTAGGTTCTTGCGTAGATTCAGTAGTAGATGTTTCTGTGGTTGTAGATTCCTGAGACTCCGTAGTGGATTGTTCTGTCGTCGTTGATTCGGCGGTTGTTGATTCTGATGTTTCAGTTGTTGCTGTTTCCGTTTCTGTTGTACTCATTGATTCCGTAGTAGTTATAGTTCCTCCTGTCGTTCCTGATTCAGTTGTGCCTGTTGTTGCTTCAGAAGTAGATTCTGTCATGTCTCCACTAGTTGTTCCAGCTGTTGTCATCTCCGTTGTTGTCATTTCTGTTGTTGAAGAATTCTCATCAGTTGCAGTGGATGTTGACTTTTCAGTTGTCGATGCAGATTCTGTAGTCATTGTAGGTTCTTCGGTCATTCCAGTAACTGACGGCTCGGATGTAGTCATACTTTCTTCGGTACTTGTCATTGACGTAGACGACTCTGTTGTTTGGGAGGCAGTACTTCCTTCAGTTGGCATCGGTGTTTCTGATGCAGTTTCTGGTACAGTTGGCGAAGATGGTTTTTCGGTGGGACTAGGTGAAGTTGTACTACCACTAGTGGATGGGGTATCCGACGCGGGTGGAGGTGTTACACAGTCTCTTGCGGGATAGATCGATTCGGGATAATTACATACGCTAATGCTTGGATCGAAGATAGTTCCTGGTGGGCAGTCAAAGTGATAGACGTTGAAACCGTTGCCATTGTCGACGCATCGATAAAATTTATCACACCGTGTTGGATGTGAGTAAAATCCTTCCTCATTACAAACTATTGTGTTATTCGGTTTCGAACATGGCGGAATGCTTGACGATTCTGAACTGGAACCACTGGTACTAGATTCTGAACTAGATTCGGTAGATGAAGACTCAGAAGTGGTCGATGATTCTGATGATGACGATGATGATGACTCAGACGAGGACGAACTTGACGACTCAGTTGTTTGCATGTCAACCGGTTTGCCGGAAGCAGATGATTCAGTAGGCATTGTTGGACGTTCACTACCTTGCTCAGGAGTACTTTCCGTTTTTTCTTCATCGGGCTTTTGTGTTGAACTTAACGAAGTTGCAGGTGAAGATGGAGACATAGTTGATTCATAATTTGGAACCGACGTTTGATGTGGTTGATTTACTTCATTACCTGCTGGAGAACACGAAGGTACCTGATTTATGTGATTACAGGTTTGGATATCCTGATCCCAAGCTGTACCAGGACCACATTCGAAATCAAATCTTCGATAGCCCGAATTTTCCATCACGCAGCGATAGAATTTTTTGCAGTCAGAAATATCAGGGAAGAAACCTTCGCTCGTGCAGCCAGATGATCCTGATCCACTTGCTCCGGTAGCTGGAGTCGTTGGGATTGAACCGGGCACAGTGGAAGCCACATCTGGAGATGTAGTTGCAACCGGCATTGAGGAAACCGTAGTGGGTGGTTGAAGGTTATCAATATTCTGCGTTGTAGAAGTACTACCTTCAGGTGGTAAGTACGAATTTGATTCAGTGCTAGACTGAGTAACACCAGATTGGCCAGGACCCGTCGAAATAGGTGGTGCAAGAGAAGTAAAATCGCCACTGGCTCCTTCGGGTTTATTGGGAGATTCAGATGAATCTGGTGAACCAGGAGAACCAGGAGAACCAGGAGAACCGGGAAAACCGGATGAACCAGGGAAACCAGGTGAACCAGATCCAGGAGAACCAGGTGTCCCTGGTGATCCAGGCGATCCAGGGTATCCAGGGGAACCGGGAGAGCCAGGAGAGCCAGGTGAGCTAGGAGAGCCAGGAAAGCCGGGTGAGCCACCTGAGCCGGGTGAACCACCTGTACCTGGAGAGCCAGGAGAGCCAGGAGAGCCGGGTAAGCCACCTGTGCCGGGTGAGCCAGGAGAGCCGGGTGAACCACCTGAACCGGGAGAGCCAGGTGAGCCAGGAGAGCCGGGTGAACCACCTGAACCGGGAGAGCCAGGAGAGCCGGGTGAACCACCTGAATCGGGAGAGCCAGGAGAGCCGGGTAAGCCACCTGTACCGGGGGTGCCACCTGTGCCGGGAGAGCCAGGAGTTCCAGAACTTCCTTCGTTATTATTACCTCCTGAAGTACCTTTGCATTTGGGAACAGCGTACTCATGATTACATGCTTCAATCGATGCATCCCACGCAGTACCAGTGCCGCAATTAAATTCGTATTTGGTAAAACTGGATCCATCGCTCACACAGCGATAGAATTTTTTACAATCTTGCGAATCGCCGAAAAATCCTTCAGCCGAACAGCTGCTAGAAGCATCGAGATAACCACCATAAACTGGTAACCCAGATTGATCAGTAGATCCCGGTGAACCAGGTGACCCTGGCGAAGCAGGAGATCCAGGTGTTCCTGGAGATCCCGGTGTTCCCGAGGATCCCGGGGAGCCAGGTGAGCCGGGGGAGCCAGGAGAACCAGGAGAGCCAGGAAAACCGGGTGATCCAGGTGTTCCTGGAGATCCTGGTGTTCCCGAGGATCCAGGGAAGCCAGGTGATCCAGGTGTACCAGGCGATCCAGGCGACCCAGGAAAACCAGAAGAACCAGGAGATCCAGGAGAGCCGGGTGATCCAGGTGTTCCAGGTGTTCCAGGCGATCCAGGCGATCCAGGAAAACCAGAAGAACCAGGAGATCCAGGAGATCCAGGAGAGCCGGGTGAGCCGGGTGATCCAGGTGTTCCCGAGGATCCAGGGAAGCCAGGTGATCCAGGTGTTCCAGGTGTTCCAGGCGATCCAGGAAAACCAGAAGAACCAGGAGATCCAGGAGAGCCAGGAAAACTGGGTGAGCCGGGTGATCCAGGTGTTCCTGGAGATCCTGGTGTTCCCGAGGATCCAGGGAAGCCAGGTGATCCAGGTGTTCCAGGTGATCCAGGTGATCCAGGAAAACCAGAAGAACCAGGGGATCCAGGAGAGCCGGGTGAGCCGGGTGATCCAGGTGATCCAGGTGTACCCGAGGATCCAGGGAAGCCAGGTGATCCAGGCGATCCGGGAAAACCAGAAGAACCAGGAGATCCAGGAGAGCCAGGAGAGCCAGGAAAGCCGGGTGAGCCGGGTGATCCAGGTGTTCCTGGAGATCCTGGTGTTCCCGAGGATCCAGGGAAGCCAGGCGATCCAGGCGATCCAGGAAAACCAGAAGAACCAGGAGATCCAGGCGAGCCGGGTGTGCCGGGATATCCCGGAGTGCCAGGAGAACCAGGGGAGCCGGGTGTTCCGGGCGATCCAGGGGAACCAGATCCAGGAGAACCTGGTGCTCCGGGGTAGCCAGGTGAGCCAGGAGATCCAGGAGATCCAGGTGAGCCGGGCCAACCACCTGATCCGGGCGAACCACCTGATCCGGGCGAACCACCTGAGCCGGGCGAACCACCTGAACCGGGCGAACCACCTGAGCCGGGCGAACCACCTGAGCCGGGTAAACCTGGGCTACCACTTGGGTCACCAGGAGATCCAGGAGAACCTGGGCTTCCACTTGGGTCCCCAGGAGATCCAGGTGAGCCTGGACTTCCACTCGGGTCACCAGGCGAACCGGGAGAACCAGGACTACCAGTATCGCCATTCCATTGTCCTCCATTATCTCCTGTGTCACCATTCCATTGCCCTCCGTTATCACCAGTATCACCATTCCATTGTCCGTCGCCATTCCCATCAACTTCATTGCCATTATCTGGCAATTCCGTTTTACAGTCTTGTCTCGATACCGCCCACGCGTGATTACAGCCTTGTATAACTGGGTCCCACACGGTACCAGTACCACAAGAAAATTCGTATCGCCTATACTTTCCATTTCCTTCGTCTACACATCTGTAAAACTTTCTACAGTCATTTGGATCTGACATAAAACCTTCTTCGTTACATCCGCTGTTATCTTGCGAGCCCCCATTATTATTTCCTGGTGACGCGGTTGTTGGTGATGTTCCAGGAGTTCCTGCTGTAATCCATTCCGCAGTTGGTCTCGGTGTTGTAGTATTACATGGCGGTTGTGTGCCTCCAGGTTGTTGAGACGGTGGAGTCTGTGGGTTCTGCGGCACATACGATGGTTGTTGTGGCACATAGGAAGGTTGTTGTGGCACATAAGAAGGTTGTTGTGGTACATAAGATGGTTGTTGGCCGTTCGAGGGACCCTGTGGCACATCGTGCAAATTCGAGTCTACATCATTTTCCGAACTTCCACATTCTTGGCGTCCACTGTCATTGGGATGTGTACATATATCTCCTTTAGCTTTCGAGAACACTGTTCCAACACCGCACTCGAATCTGAATTTCGTCAATGGGCTGCCATTTCCCCAATCGACACATCTGTAATAAACTCTGCAGTCGTGTGGATCAGGGTGATATCCTTCTTCTCTACATTGAAATCCCGAATTTCCTTGGTTATAGAAATCAGGTTGATAATAATCTGCAAAGTATACAAATAAAATATATTGATATATAGAGTAATTTGTCAATGCTAATTTTTATTTATAAATAATTAGTTTCAATCATAATTCATGAACAATAATCAGTTTTTAATTAAATCTTTTAAATAACAATTACTATGTATAAAAAACAGAATTCGCTCTCATCAAAAACGGAACGACTGATAAAACCAGTTTTACAAGAACGACATCAGCGACAACCGCTGGCCGAGTAATGACAAAAATAAAATAGATGATGGTCACGCAAGGTGTGGAATTTCCACACAGAAAATGAGAGTTTAAATCATCACAAGTTGAGGCAACTAATTACACATAACCTAGTGTATAATTTATCGGTTCAACATTGATGGTAAATTTGATAAACTAGTCATACAAAAATGTACCAATAAAAAAAAATAAATCTCACCTGCTGTTATAGGTGTGATTGCGATGAGCGCTGTAATAACACCTAAGTAAATTGGCTGCCTCATTATTCTCGTTTTGTCCCCCTGAAAATAAAATTGATAATAAGTATACTTGATATACTGATTTATATTGAGAGTTAAAAAAAATTTTCGATAAATGTTCCCGACGTTCGTTGTTGATCATTGCTCGAATCGGAATACCAAAGATAGTAACGGAATGCACGAGCGTGTTACGCGTCCAAGTTTTCCTCGTCTACGAATTTTACGCATATAAACGCAGAGATAATCGAGACTAACTGTCCCTCGCGTCCGATTTGGCTCGCTTCCAAAACCGAAGAGAGAAAAACTCTCTGCTACATTAACACATAATCGGTGAATCCTAACTGTTTATCCAGCCGATCTTGCATTATCGAATAAATTTCCGCAGTGAGAATTCAAATGAGGAAAAAGTCAAAGTCCGGAAGCGAAATATAATATCGAATCATAACTCGTATAACCCGTTACATTCTATGATGAATCGAGAACTGGATTAGCTAATGCGTCCAACACCACGTGATTAATTGTCCGCGATAATCGTGATTTTTATGCAGGCTACCTTTTTTTATTTTACAAAACGGAAGACACGGAAGAGCCCCGGGGAAGCACGACCTTGAAACAAGGATCGAGGTTCGAGATACGCGAGGCCGAGCCTAACGAGCCAGCCGATAAGGGCTGCAAAGGTTCTCGATTTCGATAGGCATCGAGACGATACATTAATTATTATAATAGTCCGTGGAGTTGTTTCGCGTTCGAAGGAACTCTTTCCCTCCCATCCCATAGATACCGGACAAAGACCCCAACGCGACGGCTCCGGGGGGCGAGTTTTGTTTCGCGTGTAGAAAATCTCGACGTAGAAGAGAACGAGAGCCGTAAAGACGTCTCGCGAACAAGCGAACTCAATATGCATTATATATTTTCTCTTTCGCGAGCCGGACACGCAATCCTGTCGATGCACGCGCGTTTTAATCAGTGAATTACGTTGTCGGTGTTGTTGTTTTTTTTTTTTGCGAGAGGGTAAAATCATATTTACAAGACATAGAGGAGATTAAAACTGGAAATTTTTCCCTACGAGATATCCTTAGGTATACACCGTCACAGTCGGCGATTCGTTGGCATTCGCGAGGCAGATATAAATCTTTCTCTAGGCGCTGCGGTACTGGAGAACGAGAAGAGGAAGAGAGAGAGAGAGAGAGAGAGAGAGAGAGAGAGAGAGAGAGAGAGAGAGGAGGAGGAGAAGGAGGAGGATGCCAGAACTCCTTTCTCCGGAGGCAAAGTGGATACTCGAAACGAAAAGATTGCAGCTGGTGACATAACTCAAGAACGCTCGCTCTCTCTTTTTCTCGTGACATAACCGGCACCAGTAATACAATCGGCAAGTTCAGGTTCAATATCAGGTTCGATGTTCTCCCGGAGGGCGAGCTAAAAATCGCGAATCGCGTGCGGCATTTCGCTCTCGTTCATATTGCGCGCTGTTTGTTTTATGAAATGTATACGATCCGAGTTTGCGCAATTTTCTCTCTCTCTCTCTCTCTCTTTCGCTCTCGCTCGCTCGCTCGAGCCCCGCGGTACGTCCGGCCGGTGAGACGGGACGATTACTCACGATTTAATATACGCAACTTGTTGCTTGTCGTCCAGTTACACCGCGCGTATCGGGATCTAGCTCGTCAATGGAATGAGAGAACCGGTCGCCTGATAAACAGGCCGCGTGTGAAAAGGAAATTTAACGCTCGCGCCTGATAATCGCTCGAGTGTCGATTTCAGAGGATGAACTCTTTATTTCAACCCTTATAGATCCTGAATATGTACCTACTTTTTGCGAAAAGTACATATTTTTAACTAAACACGGTATATAGATAAGAATCGTTACAGAGATTATTATTAATGATTATAAATATAGTGATTAGTTTTCAAAGTAGCCGCTCATAGAGTCAAATTATTTTAATTACACATAATACAAAAGTCATTACCTATAAGAGATATTTTTCTTTAAGAGTCACAGTAGAAACAGAGTAACAGTATGAATGCATTTTTATGAATTACGTTCGACTATCGTAAAATACAACAGGAAACACTGTAAATACAAATTTGTTGAATGTACTTAATATTCATCTTGCATAAATTTAAATAAACATAAAAACATTCACTAAAATATCTGTTCGAATTGAAGATATTAATTTTATTACGAATAATAAAAGTGATAATATATTTTAATAAACAAAATATTTATTTGTATACTTTCAAACTGTGTGAGTAGCTTTAGCAAATTATTTTGCCCTGCATGCAAATATTCGTGGGCCACTATATGGTAACCTCTACCGGACTCTTAAAGGGTTAAAATATATCTTTAACTCAATTTTACTCCTCTCGGCACGTCTTCATCTCACGTCGCGTTACATTCGTGATCGCACGTCATACAACGACCTACATAACTCAATCGACTGAGTCAGGCAATCTGGGTAAAACGTCTTTCTCTCTTTTGAATGAAACATTCGGTGGCGTGCATTCACCGTTCTCACGCGGCACGCGCACGCCGAATAACAAGTACGAATTGCATGGGACTCGGCTACCGCTCGCGAGACACCCGGAAGAAATTCGATCGCGCGGTACAAAAGTGGAGAAATAAAGATAAAACGCGAGGACGGCATACACGCGGCACGAAAATACGGCCGCTTTATCGCTCGTGAATCTCCCAAGTTTTTCCATTAAAAACCGAGCCCGCTGTAAACCCCGAGCTGCCGGCTGTAAACGTCATTTAACGAGACAAAAATTGCAAAAAGAAATCAGCCGATCGTTAACGGAATATCCTACCAGACACGACGGAAATTCCCCGCATGAAAAATTCTGTCGAAAAACGATTTTCCTACATTATCTCTCGTATTTCCTAAACGAGATAACGATCCTCAAGGATCGACGTATTCGCGATTCGGGACGGCCTCGCGTGGTAATTCTTTCGTCCGGTCGAAGTTATTCCCTCTCCTTTCTCTCGCGAAAATAAACTTCTCACGTACGCGTCTTCGCTCGTAATTGTATACCCCGTTCGCTGGACCGAGGCATTTAAAAAAACGGGCCGGAGATGCCGGAAGACTCGGCCGATTTTAATTTGTACAGTTGAAAAGAGAGTGGGAGGGGTGACTTAACGAAGAGATCGCGTTCGTACGTCGGACCCTCTTCAACAATCGCGTAAACACGTACTCGGCACGAGATTCTCTTACACTCGAACCGCTACTCGGTTCGATTTTTTTTTCTCGCTTGAAATCGTCGACGAGTGACGTAGCACGACCCCGAGAAAACGGAGCCGTTACAGGCGTTCGATTCCGCTAACGAGCCTTCGCGAAGTAATGATATTCGCAATTATGCGAAATTACGTCCGGCGATTTTACAGAGTCGATATGTGTGTAATGTCTAGCCCCCCCAGTTTTTAAAAATGCAAATTTCAAAAATTGTACTAAATTGTACTATGTTGCATGACAACCGCATTAAAAATTTTTTAAATAAAAAAATATTTGTGTTTGAATCTCGATGCCTGTACCTCTCCTTGCGAGAATTTGGAAAAGGGTTAAGTACTGGCTGGGTTATACATTTAAGTATATAGTATTCGGGTTCCGCGAGGATTTGCGAGAAGGTTCTCTGAAATTTTATTTCCTTCAATTAATTATATTACATTGAGCTCCAAACAACAAGAGCAATCAGAAACCACGAGCCAGCTGATTTGAACACATCACACACAAAAAAAAGGAATAGTTTGCCTACCAGGATCAAATGACTCATCCTATCTGAAGTTGAATGAAATATTTACAACTACTAATGATAAATATTTAATTCAATAAAATGAATTATCGTTTCGAATTATTAAATATTAGTAGAAATAAAATTGGTATCTGCAATTCAAACATGTCATAAATATTGAGTATATTTATGAAAAATATTTTTAGCCATTACACCACATTCTACAATTTTCGTGCATGAAGAATTGACGTGCATCGGTAGATTTAGCGTTAAAAGTTTTATTATTCAAAAGTAGGGGCTAACACTACACTCATCGATCCAATCGATATCTCTTGAGGAATTCGAGGACTCGTGAGGAGATCGCTTCTATTTTAGTCTCGCAACGACAATCGTCTCTGGCCAAGGCCGAGTTTTCTCTCGCGAGTCTTCGTTCCGCGGAATCGGTCGGTGAACCAGCCGGAGGGGAGGAAATTGCCGGGTGCCGAGCGACCAGTTTTACGACGCCGCGGATGGGAAAATTCCTCCCCGCTGGTGTGCCGTTTACGACATGAAACGCCACCGCTTCGCATCCCCAAGGTCACGAGATGCATCAGAGTCGAGATATATATATATATATATATCGATCGATATCGAGATCGGCCTCGGGAGCGAGCCTGATTGCTACCAACGGGGGGAAACGTGCAATTGCGGCCGCGAGCGGGGAAAAAGTTGCGCGAGGGAAGAAGAGTCCGGTGAAATTACGAGCTCGCCGCGGGATGGAAACTGGAAAACGAAAACGCGGACGATATCAGAAGGGGGGAATATAAGTACGGTCTATCCCGAGGGGGTAATAGCTGGAGGGACCACCAGGACGAGGTCACGACGACGACCAGGAGTACCTCAAGATTGATTCTCCCCGAGTGAAAATTCTAAAATCCTGACCACACATCAGCCACCTTAGAATTCTAAGTCAACAGTGAGAACAAAATTTTGTTGAACGAATTAATTATGCAATACAATACTGCCAAAAACGTGTTGAGTGGCACATTTATTGGTTGATTTAACACATTTTATTAGATCGAACGATTATTTTATCGAACTGTAAAAATATTGTAGGGTAGATGTACAATTTGTGGTCTTTAATCAAAAATTAGTTTAATCATTATATTTAGGGTAAATAAGTCTTTTGAATTTTTTTACTGAAAATAATAGTTTAAAACAATTTTTTAAATTTGACGTGTCGAATTTTTGCTTCGAGACGTCACCACTAGTAAGCATGTGACAGATAGCTAGTGTACATTAATTGTTATAACTGTTAAAAATAATTAAAAAACTAAGGTATGTATATTTGATTATAATTATATTCCATTAAAAAAGCTATAAGTATACTTGATAAATAAAAAAATCCAATAAAAATAAGAAAATTGAGTTTCTATCTATTGGTATTTGCTGTCCATCTACTGGGGTTATGGTATTTTTCTCCAATATTTGTTTTTTGTTAATTACTTAGAAATTTTATCAAGTTTAACCTATTTTTTTCTAGTTAATTAGACATTTTCACGTAAATGTAAGTTATGTTATTACAACTTATTCATATTTTAATATATTGTTTTGCTGAAGGGACATGAATGTTTGCTTAACCGTCCATCTATTGGTGCATTTACCCTAATAAGAGAAATTTTTTTAATTAAATTTTGGACGGAGCAATCAATTTGTTATAATAAACCATCGAAATTTTATTGTGAAATAGAAGATAAATTGTTTTAAAATGCTTGTTGTATCAGTAGTGTATAAATAATCGATTCAATAGAATGAATTATTGTTCAAAATATTAGTTGAAATAAAATTGGTATTTGCAAACCAAATACCACGTCATGTCATGTTTTCACGTCTAGCAAATTGAATATTCGAACGTATGTAAATAAATGAGTAAACTCAACAAAATTTTATTTCCAGTGTAAGACTAATCACTTCTAACGGAAACATATTTCGCTCCTCCTACGTGACGAAAATTCAATCGCAAACAACCGAAAGTGTAAAAATTCAGCTCGTCGGGAGTTTAGAATCCCGTGGCACGGTGATTAGTGCGAGGTCAGGTCCTCCCGCTGAATATTCATGGGGTCCCTCCCGATACAAGACGAATGCCCGTCCCGGTGGTCGCAATCCAGTTTGTCTCTCCCACACGTTAGACGAGATTCTAATTATACCGACGACGCCTCGTTCCCACCCCGATCGGTTTTAAACGAAACCTGCTCGCGTTCTACCTGCGCGAGCTCGCGCGCGGGAAGTGTCATTGCACGGTTCTAGCGGAGCTCAGTGAACCCGATTGTGTTACGAGACGCTTCCATAAGCGCAACCTTGCCGTCGCGAGGCGCAAGGCCGTCCATCTCGCTCCCACTCTCTCCTCTCCCACTCCTCGACCACTCTCATACACGCACCGATCCTCCATTTTTCCCCACCTACGGGTTTTAATGTTTACGTTCCACTCCGGGCCTTTCAGTCTTCGTTCATCGGCAGAGGGTGCAATTAAAGACGCGCGTAAATTGCGCTAACTCCGTATCTGTTCGTTTTTCTCTTTGATCGTCCTTTTTTTTCTACTCCTTCCTACGCAGAGGGAGAGGATGTTGATTTATCGCGCGCCTCGGGAAAACGCATTTTAATTCCCGCGCAATAACAATGTATGATTTACGCCTAGATGGTGGTATCGGTACCAGTAGCTAGAATAACCAAGCGGTAGCGTAAATCAGAGACGTAAGTGGAATCCCGGGGATCCTTGCGACGGTTATTAACCACTGGTAACTATAACCATAGGCCGAACTAACCTTCCTCGCTGCGTAGCGTGTTTGTTTAGAGGAAGCTTATCGCCTAAGCCGATATCCTATTATGCCGTTTTGGTTGCGCGAGCTCGAATACGCGAATCGTTTCTCGATAAAAGCGAGTTCCAATCGCCGTATGCGGCCAATTACGCTTCCTATTTACCTCGCGCAGCTGCCGCAGCCGTGGCCGCATCGCGACGAGATTATTCGACGAGGTCATACCGATTCCGGCCAGAGACGGAATTCATTTCCAGCTTTATGAATTATCGCGGGAAAAATCTCGATAGGCAGATTCGAGGGGAAACTGATCGCAGTTTCTAGTTTCGCTGTTAGATACGTTGTGGAATTTAATACAAAAGATTATTCAGTTCTACAATTACTAAGATTTGTAGCTGGAAATTCAAGAAGAAATGTTCAAATGAATATTCAAATCATTCAACAAAATATTTGTGAGCTGCAGATGCTAATTTTATTCTAAAAATAATATCATTTAATTTTGAATAATACATTCTATCGAACGAAATATTCAGTTCTATCTTTCTCTAAGTAGCTCCAATAAATAAAAAACTAAACATGGAATTTATTATCCTGCTATATCCTGCACAAAACTTTACCGAATTTCCTGATGTAACTATTCATTCAGTTGAAAAAAATACTTCTTAAATATATTTTTCACTCAACTGTTCATCTTATAAAACATCGTTTTAGCAATATAGAAATGCACAAATGCAATAATGCAAGAATGTATTGAATTTTCACGTAATATTTACATATCGACGTCTCTTATAAAATAGGAAAATCTCGACTAGCCTCACTCGACATGGAATCGTTCAGTATGCGACGATTGGTCTCTCGATCGCGCTACGAATTCCGCGCTGCAGGGTTCAAGGATCCCTTAACGCGATTCCCCCCTTCAGCGGTCAGCGTTAAGAATGAGAAACTCCCGGGATAGATCAGCCGTGACGCAAATAGACCGTAATTACACGCTCTGAGTCAATGAAAATCGATGCGGTTAATCTAAGTAGACCCTTGTTTGGCGCTATTAATAATCAATCTCGCGCGATCCGCGTGCACGCGTGCGTAATTGAAGTGTAGCGTTACCCCGGGATAATTGCGCGCGAGCTTCCAGGGGACAAATTCCCATTACTTCGCGGAAGGGATACGTATAGAGAAGCCCGCGTAAATCACTTTCCTCGCCATAATTCGAAGAATGTATAAACGTCGTCGCCGGAGGATAATATCCGATTACGGCGGCTCCGGATGTACAAAAGGCGACAAGGAGCTCTCTCGCGATCTCGGGACATCTAAATACGAATTATTACTCCTCGCGGAGAGAGAGGAAGGAGCTCGAGAAATTCCTTTATTTCACCGCGCGGCAACAAAGCGCAATTAATCGTTCGACGAAGAAGCGAACGAGTGCTCGTCTTCTCCTCGCTAAGAGAGAGAGAGGGCCTTCGAATTTATTCGTTCGAGGAATCGATCGGCGGGTCCTTCGCGCGCTCATCGACGATTAAAAGCGATGCCTTTTTCGATCCTCGCGCGATATGATCGGGGCCATCTTTACGAGACGTCTCTCGCGCGCGAAATTTTTTCATTATTAATTGCGAATCGACCAAGGCGCGAGACTACACGAGGCGACGCATTTTTCTGTCGTTTCTTCGCCTTTTTTTTTGCTCGGACTTCCTTCGCTAGCGCGCATGCCACGTGAGATCACCGTTACTGGAATGACAACGATGGAATTTCGCCTTTTTTACTCGGAGACGAGTAACGAATGTTCGAGCAATTGCTGAACTGCGTTTAACGAACCGGAGGGTACCAACCCCTCTTACATTATGCATCCCACTTCCATTTACGGAACCCGGCTGCTTCGAGTGAGCCCGAGTCGAAATATAAGACTTTTGGTTTAACAAATCACAACTAACAAGTTGAGTTCTCATACGATCATTCTTTTATAACTTTCAAGGTTTAGTCACCAAAACTATATTTAAAAGTCGGCTATGCAAGTCAAAAGTATAAATACAAAAGCTTTAGAAAATTCTAAAACAAATTCATATGAAGATTCTTAAATTATAAATATAATTTCTCTAATCAGAGTGATTATTAAATTATAATTTATGTACCTTTATTATCACCTTCATAATTATGAACAATAAAACACACTGTTTATATGAAAACATTCACATATTAACTGAAGGTACAATGAAAAATACTAGATTATAATTACATAATCACCCTAAGTAAAAATCATAATGCATAGTAAGTGACTACAAAAATAAATAAAATTCATGTGAGATTGTGTTTTAATTTTAAATCTTAATTGCAATAAATATTAACAAATTATAAATACACATACACATTTCCGATGATTATTTAAAAAATTATAAAAAGTTCATTGAAATAAATGTAAAACATGCATAGCGACACAAAAAATAACAGTCAAGTTGATACGAAGTCTTCGGCAAGACATTCACCTCAAAATCAAGTATCTCATTCCTCGACTCGGGAATTTTTCAAAAAGATAAAAAACGAAACACCGATTTTCATCGAACGGAGAAAAAAATCCGGCTGGAGTTTATTCATCACTCGGAAATAATGCAAATGTTATTCATTGAAACGGTGGCGAGGAAGAAAATTCGCAACGAGAGCGGAGTGAAAAACTGGTTTCGCTTTTACCGATACAACGAGGGGAATCGGAGGTACAATGTCGAGGGCGAGGAGACGCGAGTTGCGCGCACTCGTATCCCAGTGTCAAGATCGATCGATCGATCGGTTCGAGCCGGGCATGCGAATCGCGGAATGTCGATCCAAATACAGCCAGTGCGCCTCGCGTTGCACACAGAGTGTGACGTGAATTGGTAAGCGGGGCGGAAATTTTCGGCGTGACACGTCGCCCTGTCTCTCCCTCTCTCTCTCTCTCTCTCTCTCTCTCTCACTCACTCACTCACTAGCAACATGTTCGGTAGTTTGCTAAAGTCGAACGTAACCGACTGAAACGGTTACGTGACTCGTTTCGATTCGATTCTCTTTCTCTGTCTCTTATCGCGCCCGTGTTGTCCGAAATCGGTGACATTATCATAATCAGTCTTTAATTGCGTGAATTAAAATACCGGAATACGAATAAGGCCGGCTCCTCCATTGTGACATAATGAACGAGCGCTTGACGTCTTATCGATACGGAATCGGTTGGTCAGCGCTAGTACGCCGCGCATCAGAACCTACCGAATTATGCTAATTCCGTTCGGTGCTGGCTCCTTCTTTTAGCGAATTCAACAGATTCCTAATCGAGCTTACCCTCTGGGCAGCCGAGACGCGGGAACAAATTAGATACGAATTTTAACGTTGACCCGACTCGCCAGACGGTCTTATCGCGAAGATCGAGAATTACGGAAGTCTGTGTATTCTACAGATCCCGGAAATCGATACAAGTTGCGCAATGAAAACAAATATCGAAGTGACCAGAACCAAAAATTAGAGTGACGTGCCCTGAATGGACACTATTAATTAATGGGCAATACTATTTAACAATTTTTGATTTTAAAAATTAAAAAATTAAAGGGCGCTAATAATTTCTAAACAGTATTGTATCTTGACTAAAAATCAAGCAAATGATCATTCTAAAAACAAATTCTAGTTTTAAAATGATCACCTTATTAATTGAACTTGATGATTCTTAGTTGAAATACACCCATTTGAAAATTAACCCCTAATTTTTTGAAGTGTATATAAAATATAAAATGAAAGAAAAATAATAAAATATACAGTAAAAAATTTAATAAAGAATATTATTAAAAAAATTTACTTGATGCTTTGGGTTATTAATGATTCAACTTCTGTCCATTAATCGAGGGGTTTCCTATCGGACACGTCACTACTCCCATAGGAGAACGAAAAAGATAGGACTTACCTCGCGAACGTCACCGACGACAATATTCCGGCACTTCAAGACGAACACCCCGCACCAAATTCTATCTGCTCATCGCGGCTATCCGCCGACGACGATTTCACGTTCGCAAAAATAAAATAAAATTTAGGAAAAGAACCGAGAAATTCGACTCCCGGGGTACTTCGACGACTATCGAACAGTCTCTCTCTCTCTCTCTCTTTCTCCCCCTTTGCCGGGACTATTCAGCAAGATCGCTTAGCCGATCGTGGCCACGTTCTCTCGAGGGAGTAAGTCCTGAGGACTCGGATGGCTCCTACTTATAAAGACTTGACCAAGACTTGGCTTCTCCAATTGGCTTCGGCTGAGAGTCGGTGTGTGTGCGCAAGTGAGCCTCTGTGTGGGGGAGAGAGCATGCGAGAAAGAGAGAGAGAGAGAGAGAGGGAGAGAGATGGTTCGCGAGAGGAGGAGGAATCGTGGGGCACGATCGCGCGCGCGTTCGCGGGAGAAGTGGAAGGGGGCACAAACCGTGTCCCGATCGTTACGCGCTCCGATGCCGTGTGTTACACATTACGAGTCGTCGTTGCTCTCCTCTTTCTCTCTCTCCCTCTCTCTCTCCTCTCTTTCTCTGGATGTACTTCCACGATCGGGGAAAGAAACGAGAATCACGATCTTCCTATAACGACGGCGAACTCGCCGGTAAAGGAAAATTCTAAACATCGGTTCTGCAACCTTGAAAATTTTTCGAGACAACTATGAAAAATTCTTGGGATGGCTTTCGGTGTTAGCGATTTCGCGATCCGGGGAGGTAAGACGAAATTGTTAGTGGATTTCCCAATTTTTAAAAAGCCTCGAGCTTCTACTGAGAAAAATTTTATCGGTGCAACTAAATGTGCATTCCTATACATTCATAAAATTTGACAATTCTATAAAGCAAATATTTAGTAAATCAATTAATTATTTATTCAAAAAATTTTTCTCTGATGTGTTCTTATAGTTTTATATCATTTTGACAATTCTATAATATAAGCAGTCCAAAATTTCTCTCATATTGACCAGTATTCACTTAAAGATTTAAATTTTCATCTTACAAAATGTTGTCAGTATAAAAATACACTAGTCCAACAAAGTTTTTTTCTTACTATAGGAATGTTTTCCTGACGTTGCCGATTTTACTCCGGTTCCCTCTGGTAACGGTCGGGCAGCTCCCGATTCGAATCGGCCATTAACCAGCTGAAAAGATGCTTTTAGCCGAGGAATACAATTATCGGTAAGACTCGCGCGAGCGTGAAAAGAGTTGCCATCCTGAAAAATTCTAACGTTTTCGACATTTCTCTGTCTCTCTACCTCTCTCTGCCCTTCTCTCCGAAGAGAGAACCAACAAGCGAATAATCGTAATAGAGGTCGTTGAATTCTCTAGGCCGGCCGCGGAAGCCGGTGAGATGGGCCAGCAAAAAAAAAGAAATTCTCTGGCGCGAAACCGAATCCGTGGCATCTTTGGTTCCTCCGGGCGCGAAATTCGATGCTTTCATTGTCTCTTCCTTTTTTTCTTTCTCTCTCTCTCCCTCTTCCCCTCTCCCATCGAAGTTGAGACATTCCCGAGAAGACGCGAGAACATTCACACGACTCGTTATTGCCTTACGCGGCCGAATCGAAGGTATAAGGGTCAGCTCCAAGGTTCCCGTTCGTACGAATCATCATCGATACACGCTCATAGGTCGAAAATTCCCGTATACCGATATTAATCGAAAACGTTATTAACAAGCCACGATATGTCACTGTCCGTTCCGTTCGGTACGCGAGCGTGACTAATCGAAATATCGGAACAACGAAACCGCACGGCAGCGCGAAAATTCCTCGAAGTAAAAACGACACAATGCATAGTATGCGAAAAACAAATCATCGATGTTATTGAAAAAAAAAATCCAGTCGGGGAATAGCGCAAATGTTAGATCACCGCGCGAATCTTTTCCACCTCTCCTCCGCGTGTATAAGAAAACCGTCAATTGCACCGGCCTCTCTGTCCTTGATGCACCGAGTTGCATCTCTCCCTCCCCCTCCCCCTTCCCCCCTGTTGCGCGTTTGCGCGCGGGATGCACGAGAGCGCGAGTTCCTTTTTCTGCTTAACATTGTTTTTGTACCGTGAAACAGGTTCCGCGATGTCGTAAATATATGTATATACGGTAGAGCCGGTGGAACTGGAACGAGAGCCCGGGGGGAGGGGGAAAAGCTGGAAAATCCGAAAATAAACCCCTTCGGGGGTATCGGTATTCCGCGCGAGAGAAATCGATACTACCCGCGAGAAACAGCCGAGGGCTCGCAAACTTGGGAGTTCGTCGAACTCGAAAAATTGGCCTCGTAAAGATTGCACCGGTTTACAAAATCTTCGACTCGACACACGAAAATTTATTCGTGATGATAGACACTTGACAGAAACATATTAAAAAAGAATTGTCATACCACGTCTTATGATATATCGAAATAGAAATATATGCATTTCAATGAAGTTAAACAAAATCTGTTGGAGTGATTCAAACATTTTTGTGACATATTTACAGCTTTGATACCTAATTAAAGATCTCGAACTAATTGAATATAATTTAATTCTAATCGAAGTTGCAATATATTGAAGATAAATACAAACAACAAATCAACTAGTATACTAAAAAACTAAGAATGATAAGAAAAAAATGTTGTGATACAAAAACTCCAAAATGATCACAAAATTTGTGACAAAAACTGTCCGCTGTAAAAAAAACCGATCGAGAACCACGGGCCCTGAAAATTGGACGATTAACTTTTCGCGAATTCTGCAAAACGGGTCTCGAGGACGACTCGAGAATGAGAAAAATGAGAGAGGAGGGGGGAGAAAAAAAATTTTCGACCGAGTCACGCGCGAGAAGGTGGCGAGAGGACGATCGTGCGATTATCGGTAATTATCAACGATTGTGGCCGCGTGTTAGAGGCGCCTCGTGGGAATTCATCCTGGCTCACGACTCGTTACTTTTTCCGTCTCCCAAGGATGTGTATCGCGTCGAGCGGGGTGAAGCAATGAACTCGCCGGATACAGAAACTCGCCCATAGGCTAATCGCACGCAAGGATGCCCGTGCGCGTCGTAAACTCGAATAATTAATCGATCCCTCGCTCTGCCAAAGAAAAAAAAAAAAAATAAGAGAATCTCGGAGCTTCGGAAATAGACTACTCGGTAATGGATGACGATGGTGTACAAGCTTGTATCGGCTAAAACTTGTACACGTGTTTTTAAAGAAAGAGGGAGAGTGGACTCACAATGGGACTGTATCTCGCCATAAACGTCCCGAGGAGAGCGCACACGGTGGCCGTTATTGAGGAGAATCTCCCGGATCATTTGAATTTCCGCGTTAGGGGCCCTCGAGTCGCGGAAGTCCCGCGGATATTTACAGGTGCCACCTGGCGATTCGCGTGTCCGACAACCCAGCCCGGCCCCGAGAGTGTACCTTTTACACTTTCAAACGCGCCCCGCTGCGAGAGGACTATATCGATATCGCCTAAAGATCGATAATCCGAGATCAGCTTCGTCGGTTCTATTTAGAAAACGAAATTAAACATGAAAAATTCGAATCCTATGAGAATTTGAAGAATTGTATAAATATTACTTGTATATAAACTATAACTAAAACTATAAAATAACTATTTAAATTAACCCTTTATTAATAGTGTTGAATTTTATTATGATACAAGCTATACGATACGACAGCCATGACAGAACTATCAGTCTAAATTCCTAAATATAACACTCGTCTTTTTGAAACGACAATATTTCAGCTTAAAATGATAACCTGCTCGATTCGATCATTGCTTTTAGTCAAATTATATCAATTTCAAAGCAAGTGTCCCTTTAATTTCTCTGAGTATCTAGTATATTTGATTATAAGTTTCTACAGAGTCTCGTGGGAGGTACCGATATTCTCAAAGGATCGCTAATCCGAGTCGAGTAGTCGATTGATTCGTCTCGGAACATTCAACAAGCGTAAAATCGCTAAGTGCGAAAAGTTAATTTTGCGCGTTAATCTGTAAGCTACAATGCAAATATACGGGAGAGCAATTCTCCAGGCTGATCCTGGTATTACGTTCCCTCGAACGACCCTCGCGGCGCTAAGCTAGAGTTTATCGCGTTCCGCGTTCGAGAACGAGCTCGTCTCGTGAGCTCGATGACCGAGCTTCTCTCTCCGTCTCTTTCTATTTTCCTCAAGCTCATCCGCTCGCTTGTTTGCCGAGACTGAGAAGCGACAACATTTGACTTACGATCGTTCAGTCAAAATCTACGAGTTTCCGCTCGATGTCGCGAATAGACTCAATCAATTAGCTATTAATTAACACTCGCAGCGGGTCGCCTATCTGCGATTCCACGAGCGTCCTTGAGAGGAAGATTCGCGGGGTGAGGCACCTGTTACCTGGTGCATCGAACGCGTAACGTCGCGTAATAAAGATCGTCCCTTTTTTCCGAACCGCCGATCTGGAACTCGGCTCTCTCTCTCTCTCTCTCTCTCTCTCTCTCTTTCCCCTCTACACCCTGGACGCGTCCTCGAGCGGAGGGACTATAAATAAACCGGTGTCTCCTTTGCATCCCTTTGCGCGTCCTTTCGTCGAGCTCTCCGACGGTCATCCTTCTTCCTCTCCCTCCCCTCGCCGGGGGGGTCTCTCGCTGCGAGAGACTTCTCGTTACGCGCGTGTTTTTTGCGTTCGTAGACCCCGTAATTCAAGACTCTCCTCTCTCTCCTTTTTATCCTTTTTTTCAGGGGAGTAATTAACACGGGCGAGAAAAACAAACTTTCGGCGAAGGGAGTTCTTTTTTTCGAGAATAATTTAATTCGCAACAATTCGACCCACCGGCGAGATAAAGACGCGTATCGGGCGACATCAATCGCAATTTGGCTCGCGAGCAGTTTTGTTCTTCTCGTTCTATCTCTCTGTCTCTGTTGTTCTTCCGCGAGGGACCGGAGTAGATAAAATCGGCGAGATGTCCGCGGATTATTTATCGCACGGCGTGTATAAAGGCCGAAGAATGGCGAACAAAAAGACTAATTGAAATTTCGCGGAGGGGCTCGTTGTTCTCGCGATTGGACGATACGCGCGAGAGATCTCGAATTCCGCAAGGAAAACTATGTCGAGTCGCGTTTGCTCGAAATTTCTGAGATTACGAGGGGGAAGATTTAGAGTAGATGTACCGTTTGGGGCCACTGCGCAACTTGTGGTTACTTTGAAGTTTATTTTTATAAGCATTTGTTTCTTTAGTTTATTTCTACGATTTTTAGATTGTACATCATTGTGAATATTTCATCGTACTCGTGGAGAGTATATTTCCAATAGATATTGCAAGAAGAAAGAAAATAATAAGAATATTCATAGTGAGAATCATAGAAATCATGATATTTTTGAAATGCTTAACTCACACATTATTTAGACAACTTAATAATTAATAACAATAGTACTACGACCAATAGTCATTATAGAATAATTTAACTGAAGATTTGTATATGTAGTAATTCCATTCACATCCATCCGAGATTTGATTGATTGATTTTCTCATTAAATATTGTGATTAAATTTCTAATCAAAGACACTTGCCTAATGTGGTCACAAATCGTACATCTACCTTACAATATTTTTATAGTTTAATAAAATAATCATTCAACCGATAAATTTTTCACTCAAGATTTTTCTCTCCATCTGACATAATACACTCAATGTGGCCACGAATGGTACATCCACCCTAAACAGAGGCAGAGAAATCGTTGACCTCGCTCATCATTCCCGCGAACAGTTACTCTCGGCGTGTAATTTTTACCACGCGGTTCATTTCGAGTACGAAGGGACTGACGAGAGTGAAAAACGACGAGAGCCAATCACCGCGGGGCAAATCAAAGTGACGCGACGCCCGGGTCAACCTAGGTGTCGGCTTATGTAAATTCCGCCTCATCTCAGGCTCTTCTCGTTTCGGAAATATCGAGAATTAACGGTCCGTACGAATCTCTCACGAACGCAGGTACTCCGCGTCTCGTCCTCCGGATAATTGGACGAAGGTCGGCCCGAGAAAAAAAAAAAGAAAAACGGCAAAGAAAAAAGAAGAAAAAAAAAAATAAAGAGGAGTTAACCGGGCGTAATTCGAATCGACGTTTTCGCCGGTTTAATTGAATCGGCTTTTTTCTCTCGCACGAACGTATAATCAAACCGTACGGAACCGAGAGTCGGTGTGTAATTTACCGGCGAGTATTTGCATATATCTTTCTCTCTTTCTCTAGCAAAAAAATCCCTCTTCTTTCTCGACGTAACTCAAGTGACTGTGTGTGTTTACATTTAGCCGGCGGATCGTTGAAAACGCGAGGCGCGAGGCGTTATAACGGGTCCCGTATGCGAGAAAAGCGACGCGAAAAGAGGCAGAAAAAATAAGAAATGCCGATGCACACTGACCTCGGCCTCATCGGAGTGTCGCGCAGGAATCGATTCCTCGATCGATTCTCTCGATCGCGGCTTAGAGCGCCATTTATTTATTTATTCCGCGCACAGCTGAAACCCTGCCCTCGTGAAACATTCATTCCACATTCCAGGCATTTTTTTTCACTCCTTCCTCTCGGCCGGACCTCTCGCGGACTAGTACACCCCCGAGAATGAAAAAATCTGGCACCGAACGTGACCGCGAAAACCGGCGGCAAGAAATCGGCATAATTGCAGGAAAGCGATTTTTGCGATTTACGGGCGAGAGAAAAATCGACAGAGGCGGTACAATAAATTATCCCTCAGCTCGTGGATCGTGTTTCTTCGATTTCTTTCTTCTTTTCGATTCCCTTTCGATCGATATTCGCGATTCGATCGATGCCGATCCTCCTCCGGAGAGCTTTTTACCCCTCGCCCGATATTTTTCTATCGGTGCTCTTTGTTTCCCATCGCAAGGTCGGCTGAATCACCGAGGGCATATCTCGGACCCGCAACAGGTGTCATTAAGGAGGTCCGAACGCTACGCGCGAATCGAATGAAATACAATATTACACTAAAAGAGAATTCCTTACTCGATATTTGGAAATGTAGAAATTAATATTTAAATAAAAATCTGTCTAGGAATTTAATTTTTATTTGAACGTATGGAAATCAATATTAAGTCCATTCAGCAAAATTTTATTTATAGTGTACTCAAAAAATTAAATTGGTAACAAAAATAAAACAATTTAAAAATGAATATTTTGCGAAAATTTAATCATTGATAATAATCATTTGTATAAATAAAATTTTCTTTCATCTATATCTCAATAATTCACACAGAGCCAAATATTTTATTGGAATAAACTAACTAATTCAAATTTTTTTACTAACTTCATCTAATTAGTATACTGCTACAAATTAAATTCTCAAAAAGTTACACGATAAAGTGGATCGCCTGTTATAATATTGATTACGAAATATTAAAAAGACATTAAAATTCATCACGATCTACTATTTTTTATTTTACTCAGACAGTGTTCAGACCTCCTTAACGGCCTATGAAATATTGCTGGTCATAGAGATTACTTAAACCATTTTTTTCTCTTCCATCTCACTCTCTCACTTACGTCTCGTTTTACCGTTTCCTGATGTCGCTCGGATTCGCGAAAAGTTATTGCGACTGTTTTAACGGTCCCGTAATAGCCCTCGAGCACGATTACATACTTAGAAGAGTTTATCTGTCTCGCGCTCGTCTTCGCGGGGAAGCCTTATCGGCTCCGGTGTTCCTGAATATTTATCATTAATTGATTCCGCATCGGTTTGTCGCTCGTAACTCACGCGCGAGCGTTTTTCTATTGTCGTCTTTAAATCTCCGAGCAGAAATAGGAGAGAGGAAGAGAGATAGAGAATAAAAAAAAACGAGTTATGGAAATGACCGCGAAGCTTCCTTGACCCAAAAAAATAAAACCGGACGATCCCGAAAATCAATCGATTAGCACAATGTAGTTTACGATCGTTCGCTGACGTATCTCGAACGGCCGGATTTCGCATTTTAAGCAAATCCGCACGGATCGTATGTCGCGGGGCATATATCGCCAATATCTCAGTCTCCGAGAGCGCAACGTCTCGTAAATACACCGAGCGTCTTCCGATACATCTGATTAATATAACGGAGACCGATATTATAAAAGAAAAAAAAGAAACATACGGAGACGCACAGAGCACGATAAGCGCAGTGCGCGAGGAATTCGCCCATTCCGAATATTACGAACCGGAATCCGACCCACGCTCCTTCTTTTTTTTTCTCGAACAAAGTATAACGGTACGAGAATTTGGGAGAGAGGAAAATTTGCATCGGCTGGGAAAGAGACCGCCGTTGCTATTCTTATTGAGATGACTCTTTGCTAATTTGTGACGCGAGCAGTGTCAAAGAAGGCGAGGAGGAAGAGTTTATTTTTTGCGCCAAGGGTTGCCCAATTGGGATTCGAATTTGGTAGCGTTATGCGTCGATACGAGACGCGCACTGCTTCATTAACGAACCTCGTTTAATCGCTTCTTGTTATTCATTTTATTCGTTGCACCGAAATATCCAATCGGTGATAAAATCGTTTTACAATCATAAAAATATTTGCATACTTTCAGATAAATATCGAGCACGTTCGACCAAATATTTGTTTGGATTAAAGATACTGTTGAATAATATTTCTTTGTGAGTAATAATTCTATTGAACAAAATATTTATTTCTAGAGATAAATAGTACACTGAAAACAAGAATTAGTCGAATGTACTTAATATTTGTTTGAAAATATAGAAAAAAATATTTTGTTCGATAAAATGAACAATTACTTGGAATTAAGGAGTATTGTTTAAAATAAAACTAGTATCTTTAATTTAAACAAATATTTGGTTAATTTTACTTGATATTTATTTGAACGTATGCAAATAAATTTTAAGTACATTCAACTAATTTTTGTTTTCAGTGTAGGGTCGATATACCATCTGTGGTTACTCTAAGCAAGTGTTTTTGATTAGGAATTTAATTTAATCATAATATCAGATAATAGAAAATCAATTGATTAAATTTTGAATGGATTAGTAATTATTATTTTCATTAATTATCATGTTGTCTAAATAATGTATAAGTTGAAAATTTTTTAAATATTACGATTTTTACACGTGATTTTCAATACATTTTTCAATATTTGAACTGCACTCATAACGAATACGATGAAATAATTTAATAATTTTCCATGAAAATCATAGAAATAAACTAAATCATATTACAATTAATTTTATCGAACGTTTTTATTTCTATAAATAGAGTAGAAGCAAATTATTATTTTCAGTGCAGATGTTATCGAAATCGATCTTAATTCTCCCGAGTTATGTTTCACAAACATTTCTCTTGTTTGTTTCTCGCAGCGAGTACTAATCGTTGCTCGATCTAATGGACAATCGTCGAGGCACCTCTTGCGCGTAATTTGTCACGCACGCGAGAAAATATCGCATGGGCGTGGGCGCACACCGTTGACTAATTGCACGGCATTTAATCGGACGGCACGATTTAATAAACCATAGATCGACTTCCGGAAGTGATTCAAATTCACCAAAAATCCATCCTAACGGTAAGACGAGAAGAAGAATAAGCAAATGACTGAATACTGTCGAGAAAATTAGCGAGAGACCTTTCTCGGTCACTTTTTCTCCGTCCGACTGAAACAAGTCACATGCGATGCAACGGTCGTCCCGGATTCGTCCTGGATGATGCACGTATTTCCAAAAACTACTCTTTATTCGCGAGTTGACCCAGTGATTTATTATTTTTCTCTGAGAATTCCATGTAACGGAAACTTCGCATCTAACGTAGGCGTGGCAATATTGTAAAATATATAAAATAAATAAACGCGCATTTATATTTATATACTCAAAACGTGAATCGATTGACACACATCGAAGGTCAGCAGCGCCTCGGTTAAAAAAAGAAAGAAAAAAAAGGCTCGATGTGTTGTACCGTTGTGGTGAATTTCCTCCGGAGGGTCCCATCCTCGTACGTTCACGAATTACGATTATGCGCTTTAACGGAGCGTCCGAGGAGCACCCTTAAATCCCGATCGAGGGGGGTCCACCTCGGCGAATCGTTATCGCCAATTTATTCGGCTCGTTAACAAAGACACGCCGGCTATTAGCCCGCATTTCTTCCTTTTTTTTTGGCTCCCACTCTACTTATTTTATGTACTGAACGTTCCGAAAAAAAACCTAACGGATGATTCGTACGCGATATATATTTTTGGGGTCAGCGCGGATGCGTATTATACGTTTCGTACACATTCCAGCCAAAGATGCTGCAGCAGAGACGCCTTCCCGATGGCCAATAAGGAAATTCGCGCCCGGTTACCGATAACCGCGAGACCACGTGGGCGACTTTATTGACCAGACACTCCAGACCAGAGATTTAACTCTCTGGTACCGAGTGTCTTTCGTTTCGTTAGACACCCGGCATTGACCTCTTCTGCTTTATCGAAACCTCGAAATTTCGTTGAATCGTGAATGACGAATGGGATCAAATTTTATTCAATGACAAAAATGAACGAGAAATGCATTAAAGTTTATTTTGCATACCAAAATAAAAATTTGTTAAAACTAGCTAGCTATTTAACATTATACAGCATGAATATAATGTCATAATTGAAGTTGGCGTTTATGAATCTCTAGTTACATTCATTGTTCCAGAGGTTGTCAACCTTAACAATAACTATGAAGTAATTGGAGACCAGACCTACTCGATGATAGCGAGTTTTTTCAAATTCTCGTTTACGATTGGCCTGCACATTTTTTGCAATAGTTTAAAAAGTAGACAATAGAGATTCGGGAAACCGTCAGCTATCCGGGGGTGCAGTTTTATGGTAAGTCACCTGATCAAAATAAATTATTACTTAAAGAAGTCTTGTTTAGAATTAATATATCAATTCAAAAAAATATTACGTTGAATGTACTTGAAAATTATTTACACATTTGCAAATAAATATAAATTAAATTCTACACATAATATATTTTTCATGTAACTATGTTATGAAAATACTGGTAGTCCATAAAATTGGTTACTTCATTTACCTAAAAGTTGATATCTCGCGAATGTTGTATCTTTTGCGTATATGCAAATAAAAGTTGATTTAATATTTTGGGACTAACGGATAACGAGAGATTAACATGCCGGCGCCAGATTGAATCGACTCAATTAGAATTCGCGCTAGGAACGATTTACGAGTCGATTTCGCTCGTGCTGGCCACCTTGATGCGACCGGGTCTATAGGAATTTCAAGGTATTCTCCTAATGGCAAACACAAACTGGATCTTGCTCGTTTCCAGTTATAACATAACCAACGCGAGATGAAGTTCTTAATCCCTTTCAGTTTCAAATTTATTCATTTCGACAGAATTTATTATAGATTTATCAAAAGTATTTAAAAATATTAAAAATATTCAATCGTAGAAAATAATATTAAAATTTGGAAATAATTAAATTTCTAAATTATTGTAAAAATAATTAAATTTTATAGAAACTTTTATTTGTACTCACTCATTGTCGAGCCCGAACAATCTGCACTCTCCTCCGTTGTTAATAGTTTTCCGCTTTCCTGGTGAATTCTCCGGCAGGAATTCGAAGAAGCGCCTCCCAGGAACGAGTTCAATTTCACGTAATGCAGCCACGCCCGTTCGCATTTTTCTTTATCGTCCGCGTAAAACCTGTCCTACCCCACGGGGATCCGATCCGGACGCGGTTAATTAATACCAGATTAATCCTACCCACGGATCGTTTACTTATCGTCACGAGTGCTGCCCTTAATGGGCCTTGTCGTTCGCGAGAAAGTAATCGCGATTCGAACTCTTTTGTCGTCCTACGGAGGATCGCGCGGATTATCGCTCCATCTTTCTCCGTCTCCATCTTTCTCTCGTTCTCTCGATCGCGAAAAACTACTCGTCCTTCGCGATCCTGGATAATTGCGTTTTCCCGGGAAAAGCCGACGCACGCACTCGCGAAAACTCGAAATATATATAGACACACTTTTTCCTCGCCTTATACGAGAAAACGGTATAATCATCGCGGATACACGCGGGCGACTAATATCCGACTAATGCGTAATCAATTTTCTCCGACGTAACAGACACACGCACACTTGAACACACACGGGAACTCTGAAGCAAAAAAATGCCGATTTTTAATAATGTTCTGATCATTTTTACGGAGTCGTGAATGTTCACGACTTGCCAAGTAAGACTGTAAGAACAAGACTATGTAATGAAGTTATTGTTGTACCTATCGAGGTCATCGACCCAATGTTTTCTTACATTGTGGTTTTGACATATTTCACATTCCAATAAAAATCTAGTATGATTTTATCGAGAAATGAAATCAAAATAACAATATGCAGTAATTAACTACGTATAATGAATTTGTGTTGATCTTTAACCCCTTGACATACGAATTTTAAAAAAATGAATAAAAAATGAAATGAAAAAAATTAAGAATAAAATAAATAAGATAATCAAGAAAAATAAAAAAAAATATAAAAAACTTAAAAAAATATATAATAACATAAAAAATAAATTTTTTTTAGTTAATATTACCTATTAAAGTTCCTGGGAGGACGTGAAGAAAGGGTTTATATCGGTGACAGGGGATGTATTTATAATATCCGGGCCTCGCAGGTACTTGCGAGAAAGTTTTCCAAAAATTTATTTCCTCTAATTAATTATATTTTTTTGAGCTCTACGCAACGAAAGCAATCTAGGAACCACAGGCTAGATAATCTAAATATAAATATACGTTTCTTTTTTTATTTTAAAATTTTCTTAATAAGATAATTTGACAGACATCACTGCTCTCCGAAATTGACTTGCATCAGTTGCAACAGCAACACAATGTTATTTTTAATTGTTATTTACAATGAATGAATTCTTCCAGCGCAGGTGAACGCGAATTCACGTTCGATCGATAAAAAAAAAGGCAGGAAACCGAGGTAAAAATCCCGTGATCTGATAAAGCCCTCGTCCCCTCATTCGTGGATTTTTTATTCCTTCGCCTCTTTTTTTCTCATCCTACGGCATTTTCGCTTGTTTGCGCGAGCGCGATCCCCGGCGTTCCGTTACGAAAATTTACGGCCAGATTCGAGCAGCCGAGCTGACCAATATGCGAGTCGCATATGCAGCCCGCTGCACACACTCTGCTGCATTTTTCCCGCGTATTACCGATTATTTTACCCGCAGGATGGTTTATCGTCGAATATAAAGTCCCTGGAAGCGCGCGTAGCGGAAATACCCGCGCGGTAAATTCTATTTCGCGCGAGATCGCGCTATATGATACATTTGGACCTCGCAGAATGCTGAGAAAAAGTTATTACATGTATTGTTAGAATGTTTTTTTTCTCTCGCGGATGCGCCGGCGAAGAGTGGCGTTAATTGGACAACAAAAAAGTAAACACGCGTTTATTTATCGCGTTACGACATCGATGACGTACCGATTTATTTAATTCGATCGTTTCGATTCTATCGGAGCGCGTGAGACGAATCGCGACGATCGAGAATCGATATCTCGTAACAATGAATCACGCAATCGAGCCGGCATTTTTCTAACGTCGATATTTTTTTTTTTGTTTGCATGTACCCATTCCACTTTGCGCAATGCTTGTCGAATGCTCGAAAAGCATAGTCAAACGCGAACTGATAGGACATTTCCGCCTGTCAATCAATGTAATTACTACTGATACCGCGAGGGGTGTAATTATCTTGACGCCGGCAGTCTCGAATCTGTTTTCGTAAAATAATCGATTGAGCGGTCGAAAAGGCGTGAGAGCATATAAGAATTCGAAAAAAATATACGAATATTTTATGAGCTAATCAAGTCTTAATATCAGAAACTACATCTTCATTCAATGCCTGTAGATCATCAACAGGAAATAAATGAGAATTCGAAACAAAAATTGAAATTTAATTATTATTGTGGAATTTAATTGTAAATGTAATGGCTGCTCTATCTGCACTTAGATTCAAAGCAAAAATTGGCTCTTACCTTTTCATTATCCAGCACAAGACCCTTACTTTTAGTTGATGTCAGTAGTTTCTGCCTATTTCAAGTGTCCATGGTCATCAGCATTCAAGATTGACGCCTTAAATTCTTTGAAACACTGGAAAAAAAATTAAAGATTATTACTTATCACTAACAATAAACAATACTAAAAGATTATCGTTTAATCAAAGACTATTGTATTTTTGTGAATCAATCTACTATGATACTGCGTATTTATATTTGCCATGTATAAAAATATGTAAGAAAAGGTCAATAAAATTGGCTCTTACCTTTTTACCCTTCAGCACAAGATCCTTCTTTTTAGTTGTTGTCAGTAGCTCCTGCCTATTTCTTCAAGTGTCCATGGTCATCAGCATTTGAGATTGACACCTTATATTCTCTGAAACCCAGGAAAAAAATGAATGTTTATTACTTATCACTAAAAATAAACAATACTAACAAATTATCATTAATTAAAAACTATTATATTTGTATGAATCAATCTAATATGATACTGAGTATTTATATTTGGCATGTATAAAAATATGAAAGAAAAGGTAAATAAAATTGGTTCCTACCTTTTCACCATCCAACACCCTTCCTTTTTGTTGTTGTCAGCAGCTTAAATGGTGAAAACTTTCCTTCTTGATCTGGGATTATTCATCTGTAATTATGATACACGTACAATTTTGAACGAATAAAATTATATAACGAAACTGGAAGAAATATATTTATTTACCGTACACGCCTAGATCTTATTTTGTGCAATATAAACAATAGAAACTCCAGTTAATAAATTAAGTAGGAAACAATCATGAATACAAATTAAACTGTAACGACCTCCCACTACAGCCATCTTCATGATAGTACAACAGACGCCATCTACTAAAGCTAGTGGCAGCTACTAAAATGAAATTGTCGGTATTATATCTCCGACATGTGACCATCATGTAGTTAGCCGACAATTCTAACGAAATGAGCTGA